>JAKCPI010015724.1:0-68755 GCA_023213315.1 Euborellia annulipes | reverse complement strand
TACTTTTATTTAATTAACCATATTAAAAAATTAATAAAGAACTCTTGAACGTTAGAAAAGAAATTAAATAAAAATATATTTTTTCTCTGTATAATATTTAATACTTAATACGCATTATAAGCGTAATTATAACCACTTTTGCTTTGTTAACTAAACACCTAGCTTAATTAAAACCCTATTTAATTGTTATTTGTTATTGTATATATATATTTTTTTTGTTTTATAATAAATTTAAATTTTATGTGTTGAAGACTTTTTTTTCTGCCTTAACATATATTATTTAAATTTTATGGTGACCCTGCGACGTGATCTTGTACCGTCAACTTCTGATAAAAAGAGAAATATTCTTTAAATTTTTGACTAAGTCAAATTGTTAAAATCAAAAAATAAAAAAAAAATAATTTTGTGAAAATATTCAGAAATAATATTCATATAATATTTTATATTAATATGTAAATATTTAATTTCTTTTCATAAAATATTACATTCAACCTACAATTTTAACTATTATATTTTTATTAAAAAAATAAAATAAATCATTTTTATTAAAAATGGCCGCTCAAGAGTTAGATGAAAATACTCTTAAAAATAAACTTGCCTGTCTTGAGATACACATTCAAGGCATGGCAAATCTTTTTAAAACTTTAGATAAATCTCAAATAAATTCATTTGATGGTTTTCACAAAAAAGTTCAATCATATAGTAAAGAACTAGATGATCTATCTTCTGCTATGAGCAACTCAACTCTTCAATTTGATAAACTCAAACCTCATTTTACTGAATTGGGAAAATTGGATCTTCTCCTATTGGAATTAACTACACAAATTCCAAAACCTCTTCCTATAAAATCGGAAGATGAAAAACCAGTCATTATTAATAATTATAAACCAAGTTCCTTTCATTCTGTTAAATTACCCACATTTGATGGAAAAATAGAAAACTGGGAATCATTCTACGATTTATTTAATTCACTGGTACATTCTGATACTTCATTAGGTGATGCCAGGAAATTGTCAATTTTAAAAACTCATGTCACAGGTCCCGCTGCGGACATGATTAAATCGTATAAGATCACTGATCTTAATTACCAAATTTGTCTAGATACCCTTTCCTCTTATTATGATAATGAACGGGAAATTCTTTTTACTCTTGCGGATAGATTTTTTAATCTTCCCTATACCGAATCAGGAGAACCTGAAACTATATTTAACTTAGTCGTTGAAACTAGGAATATTCTTAACGAGATTCAATCTCACAACATTGATACTTCGAGTTGGAATTTATTAATTCTTCGTGCCTTAATGAAGCGGTGTGATGCCACCACCCTTCAGCCCTGGTTATTAAATAACCCAGGGAAAAATGTTCCTGAATACGAGTCACTTCTCGAATACTTGAATACCCGCGTTCAAACTCTTAAAACAACCTCACAAATCTCTAATGAGATTAAGAAAATTCAATCATCTTCGAATGATAAAATCAATAAAAATGATTTTAAATCGAAATCTTTTGAGAAGAATTCAAAGGAGTCGAAATGTTTCGTTGCAAACACTCCTTCTCACACGTCTAATACTGACAATAAACCAAGTGTTAGTTTAACACATTTATGCCCGGTCTGTAAACAGACTCACCCGGTCATAAAATGTCCTATTTTCTTAGCTCTTTCACCAAAAGAAAGATCAGAGAAAATACGTTCATTCAATATATGTTTGATATGTTTAACTTACAAACACGCAATCAATGTTTGTAAACATGAAAAATGTGTAACCTGTAAAGGTAACCACCATAGTCTTTTGCACTTTGCTGCAAAGAAAGATGAAGGTGTTGCCACCTCGTCTGGAGAAGAGACAAGACAGAGTTTTCATATTCAAACTAATCTTCCTCAGACTACTGTACCTATTTTGTCTACCGCTATTGTTTCTATTTTAAATAAGAACAATGAAATGGTTCAAGGTCGGTTTTTAATCGACTCGGCCAGTGAGATTTCACTTCTTGCATCAAGACTTGCAAAGAAGCTTAATTTATCACTAGTCCGCACGAATTTAAAATTAACTGGAGTTGGTGCTATACCTCTCTCTGAAATAAAATATGCCACTTATGCCGATATTCGACCTAGAAATAATCTTACGGAAGAACGAATATCTGGAGAATTTTATGTAGTTGAAAATCTCAACATTAAACTTCCTTCTGCACCAGTCGACATCTCTAACATGACCTTTTTACAAGATCAAGAATTAGCTGACCCTAAATTTCATATTCCCTCACAAATCGATGGAATTTTAGGAGTCGACTTTTGCAGCACGATATTTACTGGGAAGAAACTTCCTACTCCTGAAGGCGCTCCCAGTATGTTTGATTCATCTCTTGGTTGGTTGTTACTAGGCTCTGGACCATCTTCCATTCCTAGGACCCATCCAAAAATTAATTTCCTTGAAATTACTTACCCTGCGTTGGTACCCCCATTTGAAAGATATTGGTCTCAAGAAAAACCTCTATCAATTCCTAATAATGCTGCCCCTTCTCTAGTTGAGAAATCATTGGTGAAAACAACTAAGATGTTAGACTCACAAAGAGTGGAGGTATCATTACCATTCGAAGAAGAACCTCCGATTTTAGGGAACTCCTTTCCGAACCCCCTAAAAGTCTGGTTATCTCTTGAAGGACGTTTTGGAAAAAAACCCAATCATCGTGAACAGAAAACACTACAAATCGATACACTCAAAAAGAATGAATATATCGAACTTGTGGGCACAATCAACATCGATACTTTTCTAAAATGTACCGATACCTATTTTTTATCTCATTCAGCCAATCAAGGAAGTTTCCAATTTGAAAAATGGAAAGCCAATAATGAGGCTATCCATACATTATTAAAATCAAAGAAGTTGGTCGATACTAATCAACCTTCAAACATTCTACTTCAAGAATCCATGATCCTCGGACGAAAATGGGAACAAGGTTCTGACAACTTGAATTTTTCATTTTCTACTCCCCAAGAAGAAAATAGAAAACTCTTATGTTTTGTGAAGAAGAAAACAGAGATCACTGCAATCTCTAATAATCAACCACTGGAGAAAACCAGCAAACGATTTCATTTTAAACCGTTCATAGACAACCAAAATATTCTAAAGATGGTGATTGAATCGATCGAGCCGCTATTGTATCATCTCGTCGCCATCCTATTATTCTATCTACTCCTAACCCATATCGAACATCAAACTATTGATGACCGTTCGGTCATGGGGCCCGGTATGTTACGGCAGTTTTTAAAACTTCCGCCACATTTAGGGAATTTTATATTTATATTATTCTAGTGACATTTAAAATTGTCAAATTTTCTTTTTATTTTTTTTACCCTCTAAATGAGCCTTCTATTTTTCTTATCTTCGCCATCTTCGTTGCTTTGCACGGGTGTGCCTCTCCCTCTCTTCGCATTCCTTTACGTTTCGTCGAGTTGCGCTCATCTCGCGTGCGTTCTCGAACCTCTGGGCTCTCCACTGCCGACCACAAGTCACCCCTGGCGAACTTGTGGTATATCGGCTTTGCATCCTGCATCGTATTCCTTTACGTTTCGTCGAGTTGCACTCATCTCGCGTGCATCCTCGAACCTCTGGGCTCTCCACTGCCGACCACAAGTCACCCCTGGCGAACTTGTAGTATATCGGCATTGCATCCTGCTTATCTATTTGTTTGTGGAAGGTTGATAAATAGACTCAACCGTCTCCATCCTTTGAATTTGGTGACTCTATTCATCGAGAAGAGATCTTCAATCCACGTGGACCCTCGGCCTTGCTGTCTCCCGTCGTCCGATGAGTAGACCCAATTTTCTATATTTCATTTCACCTCTCTTTGGTTTACTTTTATTTAATTAACCATATTAAAAAATTAATAAAGAACTCTTGAACTTTAGAAAAGAAATTAAATAAAAATATATTTTTTCTCTGTATAATATTTAATACTTAATACGCATTATAAGCGTAATTATAACCACTTTTGCTTTGTTAACTAAACACCTAGCTTAATTAAAACCTATTTAATTGTTATTTGTTATTGTATATATATATTTTTTTTTGTTTTATAATAAATTTGAATTTTATGTGTTGAAGACTGTTTTTTCTGCCTTAACAAGAGCATTAATCTCTTATTAGCATAAAGGCATTAAAATCTCCAACTATTATTTTTATTAAGTAAAAATAATTATGATGTTTAAGCATATACAAATGATGGAGAACAGCACTATCATTCAAGAGGACTACAAAATGTTGATATTCAACGATTTACTTATATAAGTATCATGACTTTTCTTTTTTCGATATAGTTAAATTACTAACCTAAAATCTCTCCAAGATTATAAGAAAACTGTAAAAATATTTTGTTGATTTTTTAAAAAAATCTTAACTTTAGTGTGTTTTGCAATACTAAATTTATAAATTTTCCTTGTAAATGATAACTACTATGCATTTATCTTCTAAATTTACAAATTTATACGTTCAAATATTTACAACAAAAAAACATTTTAAAATTACAACTTTCTTCGAAAAATAGAGTAGGCCTATGTATTGTAATTATACATACATTGTATAGTATTGTAATTCCCAAACTGCTTTCGAAAAAATACAATTTTTGACGAAACTATAAGCCTACAATGTATGTAAAAATACAATACATACTCTATTTTTCGAAGAAAATTGTAATTTTAAAATGTTTTTTTGTTGTAAATATTTAAACTCATCAATTTGTAAATTTAGTAGATAAAATGCATAGTAGTTATCATTTACAAGGGAAATTTGTAAATTTAGTAATGCAAAACATACTAAAATTAAGATTTTTTTTACAGTGTAGGTAATATTTAATATTCAGCGTAATAATACAGCGTAGTAATATTTTTTCGATAATAATGAATATACTTTCTTGTAATAATATCAACTCCGTGAGATGAAAGAAATACAGAGAGAGAGAGAGAGAGATGGCTTGTTTACATCCCATGATGCATCATTAGATAAAAGTAATCAATTATAGTAAAAGAGAAAGAGAGAATAGATAAGTATATGACATCTTATGTGTGTGTGTGTGTTGATGATCATTTTTGCTGATCTCATTCCCGACTAGAGAACAAGAGAGAATTGATCCTGATTCGATTAACCATTGATAGCAATCAGCAAATTATTATTATTATTATACATTATTTGGACTTGACTCTGATTGAAATTAATCAATTAATATAAAAATCATTCAATGAATAATCAAGAGTGATTTGAGTTCTTGGAAATAAACTGACAAATCTTTTTTTTTATATACTTATATATACTAGACGCAAAGCCCCGCCTTCGGCGGGGCCCCCACAAGTGCCTGATGTGCTCGATAGTAAAGCTTTGAGTTTACTCAAATAAAGCAATATTTTTCAAAATAAATAAACCATCTTTGTTTAATGCAAGAGGAAAAGACACCACACTTCCGTCGGCTAAGCATTTTAGTTGCCTAAGCCCAAGGCTCCACTCTCGAGTATATCAGGCGTAAATGGTCCACGACTGTACCAACTAAATCATCTATTGCAGTATGAAACAACCACCTACCTATTTCTCTCTATTCAATAGCTCTAATTTTTTATAAACATAAATTTTCATTACATATAAAATTTTATAGTAGAAATCTTAAAAAAAAAAAAAAAAAAAATAGATGGAATGAAAACTTAATTTCTTTTTTTTTTTTTTTTAAATAAAAGATTATGTTTAATATGCTTGTCAAGTAGTCGAGTTAAAGCGACGCCGACGCTGCAATTTGTCCCAAGAGGGAAAGAGAACATGAATAATGCAACACAAGAGATAAAGAAAGAGCGTTACAGCAGGCACACCCGGTACTTTTCTCTAATCTCTGAACTCTCTCTTGCGAAAATTAAGAGATCAATGCTTTAAAAGACATTTTGTTTTAATATATATATTTATTTATAAAAAATCTGGTGTGACTGGCGCACAGCACACAACTTTCTCTTACCTTCGGTAATCGAAAGTTGTGTTCTGTGCTTGTCACACCAGATTTTTTTGTGCCGAGATATATTTAGTTCCGCCAATATATTAGAATTTAAGATATAAAATTTATAAACATGGGAAAATATTTATATTTTGTTACCATGGAAACCATTTCTACTATTTTTCCTATGACGTACAAGAGTAAAGTGGCCCTCGGGGCTTGGTGTAGGGGTTAGCGTGTTAACCTCGTATACCAAAAGTCGCGGGTTCGGACCCCAGGCAGTCCGATGATATTTTATTTAAGCCATTTGGATACCAAATGGCTTAAATGAATGCCTGGACTCCCAATATGTATACCAGGTATTAATCAATAACGGATTTCGTTAAAGTCTTATATGGCCTGAGTTGCCGAAAAGACTGTGTTAATGTGTGTGTGAGTGTGAGTGGAGAAAAAAGTGTGGGTTTTTTTATAAAGAGTAAAGTGATCTTCAAAGATGTCAATAGCAAAATGAGAATATATGCATCTCTCTTAAAACTTGCAAAATATCATATAATGACGTCATCTGTGTCTCAGGTCGAGATTTTTTGTCCTTGTATTGTATATCAATAATTAACAAAATATTTTTTTTAATTAAAAAAAAAATCAAGAAATTCATTCCTTTATTTTACGCCAAATAAGTTTTTCCTTTTTTTTTTTTTAAGGAATTTTTCTAAAGAAAGAAGAACCAAGAGACGATAAAACATTTTTTAATCAATTAAGTGAAATATTATCTTCCACAAAGAAATATTTTAAATTATTTAAATAAAAAGAGATAGAATGCTGAATGTGTGTGGCCTACTTTCTTCTTCTTTTCTGTCTATTATTTTTTAGTAGAAGAGTATAAGAAAGAGAGAGAGAGAGAGAAGGTTTCGTTTGGAATTATGAGCCCAACATGGAAATTCAATAAAATATCTCCTTCTTGGGAATGAAAGGAGGAGATGTCTGATGTGGCCATCACACACACATTCCTTACAATTTAAACATTTTAAACAATTAATCAAATTTAATCTAATATTTGAAAACTAAATGAAGATGGAATTTCCACTCTTCCACCCCAAACCAAATTTATACGATCGTAGCTAATTTTTATTTTCTCTTACCTATATATCATGAGAAAGAAAGTATTGGATTCATGTCAAAAATTCAAAGCCAAGGTTTTAATGGAAATACACGTTTTGAGGTCCCCTGAGTGAGAAGAAAGTGATTTTCGCAACATGGACATGGTCTTTCTGTGAACGAAATATCTCAAGAACAAAAAGTGGCAGTAGGTTGAAATTTTATATTTATTTAAGTAAGGTACTCATCTAGGACGTTACACGAAGCTTTTGAACAAAATCGGCTAAAGATTAATAGTACTTTACTGATGTAATTTTTCAGTTTTTTTTTTTTTTTTTTCGATTTTCTCAAAATTTGCTCCAAAGTTTAAATCTACTGTATATCCCATGTACTGAGGAGGGGATTAGCCGAGGGAATAAAGCAGATAATCTTATAATACTGAGTTAAAGAAAACTCGAGTTCAAATCCGCCTTATGGCAAAAAATTATTCAAATCCTTGAGATGCCTTCTACTGAGGAAAGAAACAGGAACTCATCTCACAGTCAGTAATATTCACATGAAAGTTACTCCCCAGTGTAACCACAACGTGTCAGTTCTGACAATAAAGATTGAGAGAGAGAGAGAGAGAGAGAGTTACTGTACATATAGAATTTATTGAAGCATAAATATATATGTTAGAAAAGCATGTCCTTCATGTGAACACTCCATAATCCTTCATTAACCAGATAGATTAATATATGGCGTATTCACATGAAGGGCGGAGGTTATATTTTTGCTTCTAACAATGTCTACTGCTTCGAACATTCCAAATGACCTCTTTCTTCTGCCCAGGGACATATTTTTGTTTATTTATTTTTAATCAGACCACCATTTATTGTTGTGTATTTTATTTTAAGTGTCCATCTAATAAAGCAATGTAAATATCATTATCCTCTTAATGAGTCAACAAAAGAGAGAGATTCTTGCTGATGTTTGGATAAACCAACCTCTTCAACTACGTAATAATGATGGTCAAATACAATTTGTGATTAAATGTGAAACTCATTTCGGAAAAAATTATCATTATACAAAAAATATGAACAAATTTACGCTAATCAACTGAGAAAGTAAAAATAAACTTCTTAAATTGGAAATGTAAACTGTACCCAGTAAAATTTATAAGTATGGGAAAATATTTATATTTTGTTACCATGGCAACCATTTCTCCTATCTTTTCTATGGAGTGCAAGAGTAAAGTGGTCTTCAAACAATTTTGAGGGCAAAACGAGAATATACATTTGAAAGAGCATCTAAAAAATAATTGATTTTTGAATTTTAATCAAAATCGTTAGAGCGAATTTTGAGAAAATCGAAAAAAAAAACTGAAAAAGTACATCAGTAAAGTACTAGTACTCTTTGGCCGATTTTGATTAAAAGCTTATTTTTCCGGTCCCGGAGGTGTTTAACTTAAATATAAAATTTCAACCTCGTAGCTCAATTCCTTCATCCTTAAAATTTATTTATTTATTTATTTATTTATTTATTGATAATTATACAATCGCACAACAGAATTTCTTCCAATTATAGGGCGAAGGGAAACATATAAATAACAAAGACAAAGAAAAAAAAACAAAAACAAAAAACAAAAAAAAAAAAAAAAATATTACATCATGAATGCTGTTGCAAAGTTACATAAATTAATTTTATTTATGAAGAGGCCTCCCTTCTCGTATATTCTACAATCATTTTAAATATAGGAGACCTCTCCATCATTCTAGTTCGAGCCCTACCGATATGGAAGAGGGACCCAGATCTTAGGGAAAATGCTGGGACCCTAAAGCCTATCTTGGCCAGCAATTCAGGGGAGTCCCAACAGTTCCCCAATAAATTATTTAAGTTATTAATGGAGTCGTCCCTTCTCCTCTCGGCAAGGCTCTTGACAGTAAACATATCCAGCAATTCAGTATATCTCACCATAGTTCCCGATATTCCAATTTCTTTCCAAAATAAAAACTTCAAAAATTTTTTCTGGACTCCCTCAATCATGTTGATTTGTACATTGGTGATGGGGGACCAGATCAAAGGTACAAATTCAAGTTTCGACCTTACTAGAGCAAAGTAAAGCTTTTTAAGGGTGGAAACTTTTTCAAACCCTTTCGAATTCCTCTTTATAAATCCTAACATCTTATAGGCCTTGTTGACAATGTCATTAATATATATCTCAAAAGATAATTGAGAGTCAAATATAACTCCCAAGTCCTTAACAAAATTCTCTCTAAAAAGTTCATTATAGTCATATGTGTATTTACAAAAAATATTATTTCTCTTTTTGGTAAAACTTATAATTAAACATTTTTCAAAGTTTATACTCATATCATTAAGAGTACACCACTCTTTGATATTTTCTAAAGATTTTTGTAATTTTATACAATCGTTTTGGTCTTTAATTACAGAATATATTTTCAGATCATCTGCATACAATAAACAATTGCTCTCTTCTAGCACATTAACAATATCATTAATAAATATAACAAACAAGAGAGGTCCTAAATTAGAGCCCTGTGGAACACCAGATCTAGCTATAAATTCAGAGGATTTTTTATTTCTGAATAATACATATTGCCTTCTATGATACAAATATGAATATAATAAGTCACACAGTGGCTCGGACACACCATATTGTCTAAGTTTAGATAACAGTATATTGTGATTCATAGTATCAAAAGCTTTTGAAAAGTCTAAGTAAATAGAATCGACTTGGTGGCCATGATCAAGAGAAGTGGAAATATATTCTGTATATGTGCACAAATTAGTCAAGACAGAACGTCTGGGGATGAAACCATGTTGGCACTCCGATATGTATTTAGAGATATAATTACTTATATATTTGTATAAAATACTCTCAAATATTTTAGCAAATGGGGACAAAAGTGCTATAGGTCTGTAATTAGACACTTGCCTTTTGTCACCCTTTTTATGGATAGGAATGATATTAGTTGTTTTCCAGATTTCAGGGAATTGTTTAGATTTGAGAGATAAATTAAGTAGATAGTATAAGGGAGTAATTAGTATATTAGAACATCCTTTGAGAATATAAGCAGGGATACCATCAGGGCCCAGTGACTTCTTTGACTTCAAGTTATCTATAGCAAGCTTGATATCTTGAAATGAAATTTCATTTATGTTTAATGTTTCATTACAAACGTCCCGCCATTGACCACTCATGTGCATTACATTATAATTATTACATTTATATACTGAGGCAAAATATTTTGAAAAAGCTTCACATATAGTATTTGAGTCAGAGATATTTTTATTATCAAGAACAAAGTAATCAGATTCACATTTGCTGGATTTCTTATTATTTACAAAGTTCCAAAAGTATTTAGGATTTGCATTGATATTTAACTCTATTTTAGTTAAATATTTTTTGTATAATATTTTACTTTCTTTATTTATTTCACGCCTTAGTACCATAAAGCGCTGATGAGACCTAATGCAACCTCTTAATTTAAATTTTCTGTGATACTTGTCCTTTAACTGAGTCTTTCTTATCAGTGAAGGGCTATACCAGGTAGGATAGGAAGATTTGATATAGGTCCTCGTTGGAATACTACTTTTCAAGGCTGTATTTAATTTATGATAAAAGATTTCAACTGCTTTATTGACATCGCATTCATTATATAAGATGGACCAATCTTCTTGAGCCAAAAGGCTATACAGGAGATTATAATTACCCTTTTTGAAGTCAAATTGCTGAATTTTGCAAGTTTGAGCTTTTTTGCCTAAACAAGATGAATCTTTAATCTTTAAGGTAACATTGAGAGGAGGATGATAAAGATCAACCTTAGATAGATGCGAGGAAGCATCATCAACCAGAACATTTGGACAGTTTGTGAGAATCAAATCCAATGTTTTGCCATTCTTGTTCAGAATTTTATTTTTTGAAAAGAGCCCATTATATTCCACAAAATGTTTAAGTAACATACAAAGTTGATTAGATGGCATATTCTGTAGATTACCAAATATTTCTAAATTAAAATCACCACTTATAATAATTTTTGAATTCTCCTCAAAGGGAAATTTTTCAAAATTGTTGAAAAATTCATTGTATTCCTCGAAAGGAGAATTAGGGCGAAAATATACAGTTCCTAAATAGATAGATGGGTTTCTCAAATTTGTTAGTTTGACCCATACGGAGTTTTTACATTCTAACTCGGTTGCTCTTTCCCCAAAGTAGTTTAATTTAAGAGAGTTTATAGCTATTAGCACACCTCCTCCTCTATCCAAATGAGTGATTGCACTGTTACGATCTCTTCTAAATACCTGATATTGAGTTGGAAAGATTTCAGCATTGTGGAAAGTCTCATTCAACCAGGTTTCAGTAAGGCATATAATGGTCGGCGCATCTTCCGAGCATCGAAGAAAGAAGTCCTCACATTTCGTCCTGAGTCCACGTACATTCTGATAGTAGAGATCAATGAAGTAACTTAGTTTTTTGGAGGCGAAGCAGGAAGTTTCCCAAAATAAGGTTTAACCAAAATACCATCAGGCCAGACATCTTCATGGTTAATAATATGAAACTCATTCGCCTCTATATAAGCATGAAAAGAGGAGTACGTATTAAACTTCGTCTTGAGTTTGGTGCACTTGGCGTAGGTGAGTTTGAGGTCATTTCGCAAAAAATTCTCCACATCGACTGTAGTTGTTTTGGGGTCGAGTCTGGTGATGAAGAGTTCTTTTTTAGGAGAATTTTTTTTAGCCACCTGAAGTGAGTTGGATTTATTACATCCCTGAAGTGGAGGGATATAAGTTTTTCTCCTAGATTTAACCATAATAAACCCTTCTTCATCTTCATTCTCTTTAACCTCCCTAGAGACATCACTATTACCATTAAAAGTTGGGCGCGTGTTTAGAGTAAGTGAGCTCTGAGCAGATGTAGTCGGTCCATCTATTTTGTTGGAAACTTGGCCAACATTTGATGTAGAGGGGAGAATATCCCCATTTTGTTTCGGTTTTGAAACAGATGGTAAATTCATGGCACTACTTCTTTTTTGAGAAGGCCCTGGGTCTTTGGAGAAAATTGTCCTCATATGCTTCAACTCTTGTTTAATCTCAAGATTCTCTTGCCTAAAATGATGATTTTCAGCTCTTAGTAGTTTGAGTTCATTAGACATAGATTTTACTATTTTAAGAATTTCAAAGATAACCTTATTATTAGCTTCATCAGGAATAGGTTCTTTATCATTTTCACTTAGAGTGGAAATATTATTTATATCGATGCAATCAGTGCATGTAAAAATATAACCATATTTACCCTCACTATCGTCCTTTATGTTCAATCCCTTGTCAAGTATGAATGAGGGATTGAATTTTTTAACACAAGACAAATGAATTTTCTTTTCACACAACCCAGTGCATGTGAGAAACGCATGGTATTTAGAAATAGTCTGAGTACACAGTTGACAAATGTCTCTCATCTTATATTTTATTTCAAGTAGATAAAAATAAAATAAAAAAATAAATTTACAAAATCAAATATTGAAATTCAAAATTAATCTCGAATCGGCCGGAAGAAGGAAGGCAGTAGAAGGGTATTTTTCACGCACCTCAGGTCTATGAGGGCGACTTGGGTTTAAGGAAGACCTTGAGTTGGAAAAATGGGTTGAGGGGCCGAAAATATTTAAAATTATTTAAAATTGATTAAATAAAAACAAATTATAATAAAATTTCCCAGAAGGATTAGCAAAAATAGAATCAAAGCAAAATTCTTATCAACTTTTTAATAAAAAAAAAAAGAAAAAAGATGCAAGAAAAATGCAACTCACAGCCCTTGGCAGCAAGCGAGGAAAAAAAGAGCGCACAGACTTGTAGAGAATTCAAAGCTGAACGATTTAGTACAAAATTCTCCATTTAAATCCAGAAATATACCGGACAAAAGTAGCAAAAACCAAGGAGCAATTAAAAAAAGCACATTCACTCACAAATCTAATCCTTATATCTGATTCTGTTAGAATATGCTATTTATAACTCGGGAAACTACTAAACCAGAGAATTTTTTTTAGCTATTAGAAAAATATCTAATTTTTTTATTTCAATGATTGTTATAGGATGTAGAGTGTGAATCGCAATATGAAAGCGAAGCAGACAAGGCCGAATCCGATTGGCAAAAGTGTATAAGGGCGACTTTTGATATTTGCAAATTTTGTTGCAACAGATTTGTCCGAACCTCAGGAGTCTAGGGCATGTGGACTGAGTATCTCTCAAGCAACACAACGCCTTGATGCAATCTTTCGTGTAAGTATCTCAAAAAAAGTGACAATGATACAACTTCGTTAACAAGTTTTTGTATTTACGGTATAACACAAAAATTGAATTCTCTATCGAATAAGCGATCTTTTTAGAAAATAGTTATTGAAACTAATAGAAGTTTATTTAATTGTGGTAATTTAAAATTTAACTGTTATTAACGAGAAATAAATAAAATTTTACTTAAGTAACATAAATTGCAAAAAAACATTTACAGTATTAGACTGAACGCTCACCGAATGAGCAAAACACAATCATTGGACATGATCACAACATCATTGAACAAAACGTTTTGTCATTGAGTGTTTTTGCTCAATAGCATGAGACATTGTACGCATGCTTAAACTCGAACACATTTTTAAATAGCCCCCTCCCCTAAACACCCCTCTCGGGCCTTCAAAAGTTTTATTAAAAAATGCTTATATATTAATATATTTTGTAATGTTATATGCGGGGTTTACAATATGAAAGAAATAATTTAGAAGAAAAAAATAATAATGATTTTATTTATAAAGGGGATGTGCTTCGCTTATGCTGAAAGGTTTTTAAAAGTTTACAATTTTAATTACAATTGAGATTTCATATTTAAATTTTAGAGAAATTTTCTTTTTCTTTGAATCATCGAAGGTTTATAATAATTAAAAATTAATGTCAGTATACCAGTTATACTAGGGTATTCGCCAGGAGGTACGCCATGTGTGTAACATTCATGCTGCTTTCAACCGACGAACCTGCGATTTTACGATTCCAGATGTTAGCAGACAAAAGTGAACATCAGATCGAGCATGTTTTTTTTTTTAACTTTTGTAAATTATTTATATGTTCTCAATAAGGCTCTGATACGCCACCTAGTGGTGCTTTTTTAAACTTATTGTATTTTTTCCTTGATAAAATTCACCGCATTTCATTCTGGCATTAGCCAATTTTCATGCAATTCTCCTGTAGAGTTTTTCTTACAGACTCCTCTCAAATTTCAAGTTTAATTATGGACACCCTGTATATATATATAGATTTTAAAAATTTTGGGGAGGCCCTCGCCACCCCCCCCTCTTTATTTATAAAATTTTGAAGTGTATTGTTCAATGGCGAATTGCAATCGTCAAGCCGATATGACATATCGCGCTAGATTATTTAATTTTTTTTCAATAGTACTAATTGTTTCTCCATCAATTAAAAAACCATTTTTGGCACAAGATTTGACTTAGAATCCAATGGTTATACTAAAAAACGTGCTAAGATATGGGCCCATCGTTAAAAATCTATAAAGATTTTAATTGTTGATAACAATGTAAAATTTTAATAAATTTTGATTGAACAATTTTTTTTTCTTAAATTTCACTTTTTTAACTTTAAAATGGTAAAAAAAAGTTTTTTTTTAGCTCAAATAGAACCGGAGTAATGAATTTTTAAAAATGAGTCTCTAAGCCAAAAATCACCAAATTCACATATTTTCCAAAATATTAAAAAAAAACATTTTTGTACATGGATCTTGTATAAAATAAATAAACATGAGAAAACTCAATGATAATATAATTAATATCATGAATATAATGCATATATTCTTAAAATATTATTTTCTTTGTAGATGAGAATCCAAGAATGTAGAAGTATTACTGATGAGGATAAAAAATACCAATGCATCATTTCAATGGTAAATTCATGGATATCAGGCTGCACTTCAAATATGCTTATTCTAATCAACGAGTGTTAAAAAAAAAATTATTTTATAAATAAACTCAGTATTTCTTTATAAATAAACACAATATTTTTTAATTTAAATAATAAATTGCAAAAAAAAAAAAAAATGGTAACTCATGGGATTTGAACTAGGAATGTATAAATTTAAAATTCAACTATTCATTAATTTCACCTTAAAATGAAATAAAATCTAATAAGAAAATTCAAAATTAATGAAGAGAAAAAAAACCGCATGACATCGAAACACATAATTAATCTAGTTAATTTAAAATTTAATAAATCTTTTGTTAAAAAAATAAATACATAGTTGTTGTATTTCCAACACCTCTGATAATTTCCTAACCATAATTCGAATAATTTTACTTTTATATTTAATTTTTATTTTAATTTAATTTTTACTTTAAATATTTAATATGTATTTAGTGTCTTTGACAGACGCAGTATAGTTACATGTTTATGTTTCAATTAACGCTAACCAATTTAAATTTAATTAAATGAGTAATTCAAACAAATATATTTAAAAAAAAATAAAAAAAAAAAATAGGCAATTGAGTATATGTAGAAATTTTCAGATAATTTTTTTTTTTTTTTTAGGATAAATAATCCCTGACTTTTGAACTATATGTTGGAAAAAAAAATCGAAATTTTATCAAATCAAAAGGGAATGCAATTTTAATCTTTAATAGATAAGAGAGAGAAAGAGGAAATATCGAATATTTATTCTATGATTAATAATTTTATCCAAAGGTAAAATTCAAAATAGGTTAATTAGAGTTCAAAAAAAAAAAAATTCAATTATATGCATCTGTTTTTTTTTTTAAGCAAATTATCACTGAGAATGTAAACAACAACCGAGGGGGGGGGAGAGATAAAGAAATAAAAATAACATAAAAAGACTGAATTTATTTTCAGTAGTTAGTCAAGGAAAAGATCCAATTCTTTCAACTTAACATTTCATTTGGTTTGTTTTTTAATGTTTGTAAACAAAATGAAATTTCAACTTATTGCCGTTTGTGTCATTTTGGCTGTTTTTTTAATTCAGGTGAGTTTAAAGAACAAATAAAAAATTCGTTAGATTTTTTCACTTAATTAATTTAAAGTAGAGTTTTTTTTTTGTTCTACACACTTTAAATGAATGTCTAAAATCATCCGAAAAAAATTTGATACATATTGGAAAAAACAAGATTAAAATCCGTCAATTAGTTTCGGAGTTAATGCAATATAAAAAAAAAAATTAAATCTCACAATTCTTATTCTATAAATAATTATATAAAATAAATTCAATTTTATTTTGTACTTGTTATAAAAATATATTTATTTTAATTAAATCATACAATTTTTAAATTGAAATTAAATTTGATATTATTTTGTTATTGATCCCCTTAAATTGCTTTACAATGAATTGATGATAGAGTTAAATTATATCCCTACTATCTTCAGTGCCGCGATAAGTTAAAAATGTTTTATAATTTTTATTTTTTATTAATTTTACAAATATTAGAAAAATAATAATATGTATATTATTAAAAATGAAAAAAATATTTTTTTTTTTTAAATTACCACCTCTGAAGATGACCGATACGTCTCATTTTATTGTTTTAATTGCCAAATTTTTAATTTATGAAATAATTAAAATCTAATCTAATTAATCTAATTGTGAGATTCATTTTTATTTTTTAAATTTTCTATTTATATCTGTTCGGAGGAGTGGCTTTGAGATCTCTAGATAAATATTAATAATTATGGGCAGGAGCAGCCAATAAATAGACTCTATATGCAGATTCCAATCACCTGAGACGTTTCGGTTCTTTTTATTTAAGAACCATCTTCAGTTCTTACTAGAAATATACATATAACATTAACATTGAATATATAAAAATTTTAGTATTACGATTAGAAAAGTATATATAATTGCAGAGTAAGTCATTTTATGTTAGCATTTGATATATATATATATATATATATATTTTTTTTTTTTGGAATGGGTGCATAAGGTCCGAAGACCTTATGCACCAATAGTCACATGCAGCCAGGAAGAAAATAAAAACAAAAGGAGGCATAATATATTGTTGTTTCGTCATCAAAGAAGCATATTCCTAGGTGACTAATTTTTTACGATGTTCCACTGGTGAGTATTATATATCAATAAAAAAGCTATGGCTCTAAATCTAACCAATATACATTTATACATTCCATAACAAGGTCAATAGGTACACAAGGATACAAATTCTTCATATCAAAAGACACTAAAATGAAATCCTCAGGTAAAATGATGCTCGTACTTTTCTAATCGTAATACCGAAATTTTTGTTATATTTTAGAAATTTTTTAAATAATTTGTTATAATTGATTGTTTTATATATATAAAATGTTAATGTTATATGTATATTTCTAGTAAGGACTGAAGATGGTTCTTAAATAAAAAGAACCGAAACGTCTTCGGTGATTGGAATCTGCATACAGAGTCTATTTATTGGCTGCTCCTGCATTTCTATGTATAACTCGGAAACTACTTGACGGATTTTCATGGGTTTTTTTATTGATAAGATAATTTTTTAGCTATTAGAAAAAATCTAATTTTTTAATTTCAAATATTGTCATAGGATGTAGTGTGCCAATCGCCATATGAAAGCCAAGCTGATATGGCTGAATCCGATTGGCGAAAGTGTATAAGAGGCCTTTTGGAATTTGCACATATTTTTGCAACAAATTCGTCACGAACTCAGGATTCAAGGGCCCGTGGAGTGAGTATCTCTCGAGCAGCAGAACGCCTAGATGCAAACACTAGTGTAAGTATTTTAAAAAGACGTTTTTCAAAAAAGTAACATTGATACAACTTCGTTAGCTTGTTTTTGTATTTATAACAAAAAAAAATTGAATTCTCTAGCAAAATCGCGTTGACGAATGTTTTTAGAAAATTGGTTATTGAAACTAATAGAAGTTTATTTAATTGTGATAATTTAAAATTTAACTTTTATTAAAGAAAAATAATTAAAATTTTACTAAAGTAACATAAAATGCGAAAAAAAAAATATTTATTAGAGAAAATATTTCAGTAACCTGTGATAAAAAAAGGAGGAAAATTTATAAATTTCTCGATTTGTTGTTCAGCTACTCAATTTCAAAACTTATGAGGATAAAAAAAAAATCGGACACCCACAAGCTATAGGGTGTCCTTGTCCAATGATATTCATACTTCAATTGGTTCTGTAGTGTTTGACATTCTAAAATTAAAATTTAATATTTAATAGTTTTATATGACACTTGTTTTTTTATATTTGTATATTTTTTGGTATCTATGTTACCTATTATTTTTGTTAAAATTTTTTGAAAAAATAAATGATTTTTTATTATTGTTTTTTGTAAACTCTAAACGGTTCACATTTTTCCGTCAAACTTCCGAGCTCCTTTAGTTCGCAGGGAGCGGTAAAACATATTTATAAATTAAAGAAACTTGAGAAATTTTTTTAAAACTCAGAGGGAATAATTATATATATAATTAATTTTTAGCGAATCTTCGACTAAATTTCATGGATATAATGCATTTATTTTTAAAATATTTTTTTTTCTTTGTAGTTAAAAATCAAAGAATGTAGAAGTAATACTGATGAAGATAAAAAATTCCAATGCATCATTTCAACTGCGAATTCAGGGAAAGCATCCTGCACATCAAATATACTTGCTCTAATCAACGGCCTTTAAAAAAAATAAATATATTCAGTATTTCTTTGTAAATAAACACAATATTTTTTTAATTAAAATAATAAATTGCAAACAAAAAAAAAAAAAAAAAGATAACTCATGGGATTTGAACTCGGAATGTATACTTTTAAAATTCAACAATTCATTAATAATACCAAATTTATAATTAAAATGAAAAAAATCTAATAACAAAATTAAAAATTAATAAAGAGAAAAAAAACCGCATGACATTAATACAAATAATTAATTTAATTAATTTAAAATTTAATAAAAACTTTGTTAAAAAAAATACATAATTGTCATTTTATTTCCAAAACCTATTCATATATGATAATTTCTTAACCTTAATACTTAATAATTTTACACTTTTCTTTTGAAATCTTACTAAAAAGTTTAAAATGTATCAAATAATGTGATAATAAATAATTTTTACTTATATAATTAATATTTATTTACTATGATGTATAAAAAAAAAAATTACTTCAGATAGGATTTGAACCCGGAACCACAGAAGTAAGCTCGGATGATTGAATGTGCTTAAGCATGTTGAGTTCAAATTGGAGAATTCGGGTTCGATGCCCGGATGAAGCATTTTTTTTTTCAAATACTTAAATTAATAAATATTAATTATAAGTTTTTAAAAATGTATTTAATTACGTATATTACGTTTCCTTAACTATTAAATAAATTTGGGCTTGGATAAAAACAAATTTATGAACGAATATGACGCAAATGTTTCATTTAATTTCAAAATAAAATGGCATTTGCATTTCGTCAAGTATAGAGTATAATAGAAATAGTATATTAATAATTCTTTATCACGATTATGCATTAAATTAGAGCACCTACAGTATATAAACACTCGGAATTTTTAGTTAAGTCCACAGAGAAGAAGAACATTTCAAGATGAAATTCTTTTTAGTCACAATTTTCCTTCTATTGGCTCTTCTCCAAATTCAGGTAAGACTTCGTAACGTTAACTCAACAATGGGATAGTTCAAAGAATACTAATTTTGTCGAATTCGCTATTCTTAAGAACTAAAATACTACTAATTACATCTGTCCCAAGTATTTTATAAAAATAGAGAATGATTTTGACATCTTCGTTGTTCCGGACAGACCAGCTCAAATGACCGCGATAGAAGCCCCCAAGAGTAGTTCCAAGAATACTAATTTTGTGGAATTCGCTGTTCCTAAGAACTAAGTATTTTATGAAAATACTCTAAGTACACACTATTTTCCAAAAGAACTCGACAAACTCTGTATTTTAGTGGAGATAGTACCTTAATAACTTTTAGAAGAATGTTGTCATACTCAACTTCCTAATATACTGTAGTTCTGGAAATTCCACTATCAGCTCACCTTTTAAAGTTTTAATATTCATAGGAATAGAGAGAACTCTAAGCTTAACAGACCAAGTAATTTACAAAAATAACTAGTCTTTCCAAATAACTCACAATACTCAGTATTTTACTTAATCCAATTAAATAATACTCCTGATAATGGATTCAAAAAATATGAGCAGGAATTCCAGTATCAGTAAACTTTAGAAATTTAGAGATCTGTTAAAATACTGAAAAGGTTGCAAGCACTATAGATGTTATCTTAGTATCATAGTTTTCCAAGTAACTTGAAATACTCAGTCTGTTGAAAGAAATTTATGAAGACTAGTAGAAATTTCAGTATCAGTAATTCCAATTTAAAAGTATAGAAATGGGAGAATATTTTTCCAAGTTCTTATAGTACGGAAGTCCACAGCTCTAGAATAATAATGCCATTAGAACGTTTTGGCCACATCTGTATGAGGTTTTCGACAATACAAGCCAGTAATCTTTAATTTCAATTAGAATGAAGTTTCGTTAATAAAATCCATCTTTTTCAATGTCAGTGACCAATAGATCTAATTACATTTATAAATAAACAACCTTTGTTCAATGACCTCCTAAATCATTCCCGAAAAATTTCAATGTAATATATACGGGTATTGTAGTGACTAGATGTTGTGGGATGTGCTTTATCATAACAGAATCTCTTTTTTTGATACAGGATGTGATCTCCGCTCCGAATCATGATTTGGTGTTGAAAAAAAAGAAGTACAGCCTCCGATTTCACTTCTTGTCTTAGCAGACTTTTTAAAGTCTCCAAAAAATTGATAAATAAAGATCGAGACCTTCTTTGTGCATCGATCAATATAGAACAGTTTCCAGATTTTCCTCAGGTAAAAAAACAAATCAATATCCTATTTATCAAACACACTATCTCCAGACACATCGGAAAATGATTACATCCTAAAAATGCCTAAAAGTAAGCGCACCCTGGAGAATTAGAGGGAAAGTAATCTGTGGTTCGAACGGATCTTCCCTGACCATAAAGTTACTCAGATTCTTCCATTGTCTCTATTTCTGGGGACAAAGAAAAATCTTATACTAATAAGGTAAAGTGTTCAAATTTTGTCACCCATTTCTTGGAACTGAAAAACTATCAGGTTTGGATGTTACATTCACTAACTCTCCATAAACATCTAAACAAAGCCAAATTGGCTAGAAAATATCTTCACCAAGTCAAAAAAATCTATTTATCAAAAGTTATCTTCTAATTTGGTAAGTCCGAATTTGGAATATTAATTAAGAAAACTCAAATTTTTCATCACCGCTTCCATGGTTATGGTTTGTCGTTAACAAAATTTTGTAACAATACATTGATGGTGTTGTGGTCTTAAATTTGAAATTGACAAGACTACAATGAATTCAGAAATTAACAAGTATTCTTTTTTTCTAGGTTTTTGAATGCAAAACAAATTTAAAAGGTTCTGAAGAAACCAAATGTCTTGCCGAAAAAATGCCACACATAATAGAAAATTGTAATGCAATAGTAAATATATTATCTAAATGTTAAGAACTACTTGTATATCTAATCTGTGTAGTTTATAATCTTGATTAAACTCAAAGTATTATATAAAAGTTTATTTATTTGTTCCTTCCTAAAAGAGATTATTTCCTAACTAAACTCTAATCTAAGGTTGTATGTAGATACGTCGTAAATTGGTAATTGTTGTTTGAATGGTTAAAACAGTCTTGGCTGCATCGTTTGAACTCCATATTAGTCGAATACAAGATTTACATAAACTTTTTGTACGTTGAATTATGATAGGATATTCGCAAAGAACAAAAAAAAAGGATTGTAGAAAAACACATTACCTACGAATTTCAGGTGCCGAACAGGAGAGATAATTAATAGGTGGGTTGTTGTTAGAAACTATCCAAAGACTATAATGGAAAGTGAAGGAGTATTAAGGAGGATAGGAGATGAACTAAATTTGCTCAAAAATTCAAAGGAAAATAATTGTTTGGAAGGGATTATAGAAGAATAATAAGAGAGGATGAAGAAGAATAATGATAATTTATTTACTTTGTTCAGAAAAGAAATCGCAGCTAGTGGTAACCACATCTTTAGTACCATCAATCTAGCGGATACTGTCTTAATTAAGTACTCATTACACCTGTCCTTAAATATTCCCAACAATCATGCAGATCTGATATCAGGGATCCAATTCCATAATTTCATAATTGGTCATCTTGTCTATGAACAGACATTAATCTCAAGGTCCAAAGAACCTCTTCTCCGATTTCCATTATAAAAATTCAATGGTCAAACAGGTATCTTAAATGCTCAATACTTCTATCACATAATATCCCATCTTAACCAAATACAACTTTCACAGGGCTCTAAACATAATGTTGGCTGTCACTTTTAAAACCGCAAATTGGAAAGTGGAAGTGAAGAAGAAAATATAAAACTATGGGTAAAAAAATCTAGGTATTAAACTAGCAAAGATTTCTCTAAACAGAAATGGACTAATAAAAGGTCTTCTGTACTCTAAGTATCACTTAATAAAGATGGACAGAGCTGAAGATGATATCTAATATAATAAACGCCGTTACATATCTGCGAATTGTTCGAAATAATCTGCCAAATGCAAATTTTCCTAGGGAAGTACCAAAAGCCTCAGAATATAGAAAAGAGTAAAAGTGGCTGATAATAGAGAGAAAGGAAAAGAACAAAAGACCAGTTAATGGTCGCAGTTCAGAATGTCTCAAGTCGTCCATTACAAGTTACCCATCTTCCATTTTAGCTTATTATAAAAAGTTGTAACGAGAAAATGTTCCATTAAACGCTCACTTCTCTAATATCTATTTCTTTATTCTATACTTTACTTTTTAATCTTCTTCTTCTTTCTTTGCCTTTATTATTCCCGCGGTGCAGGGTCGGCAGAATGGGACGAAGAAATAGAACAGGCCGGCCCGTCGCACGGTCTGACGCCTGTTGAAAATATAGAAGGAAGGGACAGACATGTAAAGAATAGGACTGCCAGTCCCAGCTCGGGTAGCTCGTGGTCGCCATCCAAGAACCCACAAGATGTGGGCCCCTGAGCAAACTTCTTAATCTTCATTCTTCCTAATTTAATGTTAGGACTTCTAATAAGAAATAGTTAACATTGAAATCTCTAGTTAGCACTCCGATTCAGTTTAAATATTAATTAAATAATTTCAAATTAAAAAACAAGAACTTTAAGAAAAAGAGAATAAAATAATTCAGATAACAGAGAATGCACCCAAATTTTGTCATATAAGAGGGGGTTAAAAATACTCTTTTGGAGTTTAAAGTCTCTTTAATGTTTGTTGGAAAGCTGAAAGTCCTTCTCATCGATTCATATTTGGTGCATTCTGAAAGGAATGTGTAAAGTGACAAATTTTCAATCTTGATAGTGTCAATACAGCTGTTAATAGTATCCCTTTCATCTTTCTAACGTTGGCATGCCCTGTAACCACATTCTCCCATCTCTCTTCCCATTCTTGATCACAGACTTCAAATCTTTACAGTTTACTGTGTATATGTCTGTAGATAGTTTTCCAGCCCAAATCTTTGCAGGTTGATCAGCGATTGGGATATCACCACCTAGAGACTGAATAACACTGACTGATTCTGAAATATTAAATATTATCTCTAAAGAATCAATCAAACTGAAGAGCAAATTCTATGTCAGATACTTCAGCATAAAAAGCGGGTGTGTAGCTACGTAGTCTGTAGAAACGATCTATGGTATGTGAAGAAGAGTTAACATACATGCATTCAATATTCTTAGAACATTCAAAGGAAATGGCGGGAGGTCACGAAAATAGGGAATGAGGGAGGAATATTCAGGACCGTGCTGGGACCATCAAGAGGGTTCTGGATATTATGCCCCGAGGGTGTTAATTGCAGGTTTAGTTTTAAATGCTTGTGATGTCGACTTCTAGATCTTTCAGTATTAAAGATTTAAAAAAAAATCGTATCCTAAGAAAGCGTTCTCAGATTCCAACGAGAGGGCGCGCCGGAATATTTCCCGGTAATCCATTGGACCAGCACTTCCCTGGGAATGCTAGTTTCACAGGGTTCTATGCATTATGTTGGCTGTCACATTTAAGACATAAAGGTGGAAAACAAATAAAAATAGGCAATGGATTAAATCGTCTTTCATTAAAAGGATTGTTAAGACTTCCACTTCTGATTGTCAAATAATGTAACTGTAAATCAGTTGGAAGTAGCATTGCCACTATTTGCATCTTATCTCGTGTAGATGTATCTTTGGGTGTTTCCGCCTATCTCCACTTGACCATAATGATTGGTGTATGTCTTCTGCGCGACCTGCTGAATTTAATTAATTAAATTTGGATCCAATTACTGAATATTGTATATTGTGTTCTTTCTGTTAACTGCTAAAAAAAGACAGAAGAGACTCACCGATACTAGATTATAACACTCTAAGGAAATCCTACTTTTCCACAATAAATAACAACAATAGCGATGACTATAGTTTGATAATTAAGAGACGTCATATTTCAAGAAAAAGGAAAAACTTATGAGATATTAATCCTGAGAAAGTTTAGCATAAGTCGGTGGCCATAAAAATGACGCAAGTGCTTCATGGAATTCAAAATAAAAAAATTTCCTTTCATCAATTATATAGTATAAATAAATGGTGGGTGGAAGATGAATTATTAATAATTCTTTATCACGATTTATGCATTAAATTAGAGCACCTATATAAACACGGAATTTCTGTTTGGATCGACAGAAACGAAGAACATTTCAAGATGAAATTCTTTTTGCCTACAATCTTTCTTCTATTGGCTCTTCTCCAAATTCAGGTAAGACTTTGTGACGTCAACGCAGCAATAGGGACTAATTTTGTGAAATTCGTTATTCTTTAGAACTAAAATACTACTAATTACTTCTGTCCAAAGTATTGGGTAAAAACGTCCTTATACCTCGTTCTGCCAAGCCATTTGACTTGTGGTGATACAGGGTAGTTAAAATAAGATTAGTTACAGAAATTCTTAAATTCGTTAGAAGTAAATTGCGGTCCCTAGTCACTCACTTTTTTTGTGCAATCCCTACAGTCACTAGATCATAGAAGATGCGTGTTCGCACTCTTTCTCTTCTATAGGTACTATCATGATCAATGCTCGGCCTAATTAAAATCAATTATCCCACCCAATTCGACATATACACAAGAGAGACTTCGTCCCACATTCCAAAAAAAAAAAAAAATTAAAACCTCGAAAATATTCTACTTAAAATGGTCTTGTTCGTGATAGTGATGATTTCTAGCCATTTAGAAAAACCGTCTACCAATACAAATTTTTAAAATGCCCAGCGAATTCTATCTGAATTCTGCTCCATGGCTCGGATAAAATAGACCAGGAGCACAAAGGGCTCTCCGGTTATTGAGACCTCGATTCTTGGCAAGAAAAACAATTCCTCACATATTCCTATAGAGATCAACGTTAGGCCGGCCACCATGTCCTAAATTCAATGTAATACCATATATTGTAGTCACTAGAAGTTATGTGATGTGCTTTATCATAACAGAATATTTGTGTTAATACAGGATATGGTCTCCGCTTCGAATCATCATTTGAAATTGAAAAAAAGAAGTATAGAGGATGATCTCGAACTTTGTCTTAACCGAATGGTTGTCCTCACCGAAAATCTGATAACTAAAGATTTTGCTACTAACTACATACTGTGTGGTTGGATCAAAAACATAAAACAGATTTCTGAAATAAAGAAGGTAAACTAAATCAATATTCCATTTATCAAACAGATTATCTCTAGAACTACACACCGGAAAATGATTACATTCTAAAGTGCCTAAAAGTAAGCGTGGTTCGAACGGAACTTAACGGAGTTTCTTCCCTGAGCCCATTTCTGGCGGATCATAAACTAACTCAGGTTCTTCCTCTGTCATCTCTTTATCTGGGGTCAAAGAACAATTGAGTCGTCTAGTTCCAAAACCGGATAAATCCGTCAAACTGTTTTTTCAGTAAACATCAAAAATTGTTTTTCTTTTCCATAGAGTTACTTTTACGTTCATATTTAAAGGTGATGTAGGCATTTTTTTTTTAAATAAATTATTTATACTAGTCGATTCCTTACTAAAATTACTGAAAGATATCGATAAAAAAAGTTTAAAAAAAAAAATGGATTTAACCGGCTTTGAAACTAAACGACTCAAATATAAAAGGCAAATTTTATACTAATGGGTCGTTTTGATAACTTACCTACCCCAACATTAAAATAGCCTCCCTATGGGGAAATACATGGTGTGTGTCCTTCAGCTATTTTGATGCTGAAGGACACACACCATGTATTTCCCCATAGGGAGGCTATTTTAATGTTGGGGTAGGTAAGTTATCAAAACGACCCATACTGGAAAGTGCCCAAATTTTGTCACCCAGTTGCTTTTATGGAAACCTACCAATTTTAGATGTTACTTTAAGTATTTTTAACAAATCAAAAAACTGTCAAAGTTTGGAAATACTAATACGGTAAGTCCAGTCAGGTTTTGGAATATTAATTAAGAAAACTCTAATTTTTCATCACCGATTCCATGGTTTCTTTAACAAAACTTACATTGTTGGTGTCACAGACAGAATTTAACAAGTATTTTTTTTTTCTTTTTATAGAAAGAAGTTATTGACTGCGATACAGTAGATCGAAATAATTTATTCCAATTGTTATGTCGAAAATTGTAACCTAATACTATACAAATTAGCTCATTGTTAAGAACTACTTGTATATCTAATATCTGTAGTTTATAAACTTTATTAAACTCAAAGTATTACGTTTATTTGTTCTTTCCAAAATGATATTATTTCCTAAAACTTAACTCAAATCTAAAAATTAAATTCTCATAAATAGTAAATTGAGGAATTTGTGGTCGTTAGTACCATCCATAAGAACTGCTACCCGCTACTGTCTTAATAGTACTCATTGTACCTGTCCTTAAAAACCCCCAGATCTGATATCATCCGGAATCCAATTCCATAATCTTATAGAATTGCAGATCATAAGTGGTCATTCTGTCTATGAACAGATATCAATCTCCAGATCCAAAGAACCTCTCTTTCCTTTCTGTTGACTGCAAAATAGGTCAGAAAGGACTCACCGATACTCGATGACAGCACTCTAAAAGAAATTCCACAACAACAATACAATGAATATAGTGTAAAATAAATTAAGAGACGTTCAAGTTCCAAGAAAAGCAAATAAATATTTATGAGATATTAATCCTTAGAATAAGTCAGAGGCCATAAAAATGACGCAAGTGTCTCACGGAATTCAAAATAAAAAAAAATTTCCTTTTATCAATTATATAATATAAATGGTGGGTGGAAGATGAATCAGTAATAATTCTTTATCACGATTATGCATTAAATTAGAGCAGCTATATAAGCTTGGAATTTCTGATTGGATCGACTGAAAATATTTCAAGATGAAATTCCTTTTGTCCACAATTTTTCTTCTATTGGCTCTTCTTCAAATTCAGGTAAGACTTTGTGACGTCAACTCAGCAATAGGGTAGTTCAAATTTTGTCGAATTTGCTATTTCTAAGGACTTAATACTACTAATTACATTTGTCCCAAGTATTTAATAAAAGTACTCTAAGTGCAAAGTTATTCCAAGAGAACTTGAAAAACTGTATTTCACTAGAGACAATGATAGTACCTTAATAACTATTTCAAGAAATACTGAAATAATTTAAAAGCAAGACTAGTTTTTAAAATAGCACTGGAAATTCCAATATCAGATAACCTTTTAAAGTTTTACTATTTACAGGAATTGAAAGAACTCTGAGCTTGATTAACTGAACAAGTTATTTAAAAAAATAACTAGTCTAAGTACTTTCCAAATAACTCCCAATACTCAGTATTATACTTGATCCAATTAAATAATACTCCTGATAATGAATTAAGTACTTTTAAAAAATACTAGCAGAAATTGCAGTATCAGTAAACTTATAGTAAATTTAGAAATTAAGAGATCTGTTAAAATACTAAAAAGGTGAATAGCTGTTGCAAATACTTTAGAAGAAAACCTAATATCATCTTTTTCCAAGTAACTTCAAATACTCAGTCTGTTGAAAGAAATTTATGAAGACTAGTAGAAATTTCAGTATCAGTAATTCCAATTTAAAAGTATAGAAATGGGAGAATATTTTTCCAAGTTCTTATAGTACGGAATTCCGTAGCTCTGGAATAAACATGTCTGAATATACTGTATGAGGTTTTCGACAAGTAATCTTTAATTTCAATTAGAATGATGTTTCGGTAATAAAATCCATCTTTATCTTTGTGATTGATCAATAGATCTAATTACATTTTCTATGACCACCTAAAGGGGCCCTTACACGATCAATCATACTGACAGTATTTGAGCTGATTGGCGTTTTGACTGAACGTGTATGGGCAAGACTGAAGACTGATGGCCGTTTTCTTTTTGTTTTTTTATTGTTACTTAGTGGCAGGGAACAAAGTTAGTTTAGTTAAGAAGAAAAATTAGTGGCTTCCCACAGTCGAATGAGCTAAAAAGAACTTGATTTTGACTGGTAGTCTGAATGCTACATGTAAAATTATACTTGAATGAAGAAAATACTGACGGTTGGACTGATTCAGTCAGACTGACAGTATGATTGATCGTGTAAGGGCCCCTTAAATCTTCCTGCTACTTGTTTTCACGAAAAGTTTCCCTATATTATCATATACTGAAGTCAATAGATGTGTGATGTGCTTTATCATAACATAATCATTTTTTTTTTGGTACAGGAAGTGGTATCAGCTCCGAATCATGATTTGGAATTAAAAAAAAGAAGTATACAATCTGATCTCTATTCTTTTATAAAACTGATAAATAACGAACCAAATAATCTACCTTGTGCTACGATGGATAAAAATCAGATTTCTGATCTAGAGAAGGTAAAATAAATCAATGTCCTATTTATCCAACACATTTTCACGGCTTTCGCTCTTCGATTAAATATATAAGTCCCATATGTATGTCTATTTGTATATCATTTTATTCCCAGGCCCCTTATCCAAAAAGCCGGTCTACTCAAGACCTCATGAAACTTTGGACGTCAGCCTTGCAGACAAATAGCCGTCCGCCCAATGAATTTGAAGCTGTTGGCATCAATCTTTCCCATAAATTGGCGAGGATGGAACCATTCCAAGCAATTTACGCTGAGTCATTAATAGGTGATATCATTAGGCGGGGGCTGCTAAACGAATTAACCGAACATACAAATATAGGCGGGTTAGACTCGGGCTGGAACTATTATTCAAATGGAAGAGAGGCTTCATGGACAAGTTCACATCCATCAACGCCCCTACCTTCAGTACCAACAACATCTACAACAGAAACGGGCTCATCTACATTGGTACAGGACGGAATTCAATGATTTACATACAATTCTTGATTCCTACTTAGTTAAGTAATTAATTTAATCTGGATTGTTAACTTTCTTTTTCTAAACATACATGTATTACAATTTTTCTGTGTTACATTGATTTTTTACGTTTTAACTAAATAAAGATTTATGTTTTAATTTTATTAAGTTCTTTAGCTTTCTTCAACTCCATCAATAATATCTTCTTCTTCTGTCCTCGCCCTATTCCCGTTATGCGGGGTCGGCGGACCTCACGTTTTCCCTCCAACCCTACCATGCATGCATTTTTGCGACAGGAAGAAATAGTACAGGCAGGCCCGTCGCACGGCCTGACGCCTGTTGAAAAGAGAAAGGAAGAGACAGACCTACAAAGAAATGAAGGACTGCCTGTCCCAGCTCGGGTAGCTCGTGGTCGCCATCCACGTACCCACAAGATGTGGGCCCCTGAGCAAAACTTTATCAATAATATATTAGTCGAATATAAGATTTTCATAGATTTTTGTTCGTTGAATTATGAAAATTGGATATTCCCAAAGAACAAAAGAAAAGGATCGTATAGAAACACATGAAGTTCAACAAACAAAGGGCAGGGGCAGAATATGTATAGTAGTACCATATATACATGGTACCATACTTCGTGGAAATGACTCTAGATAGCGCTGATGTAGTTTCATATAAAATCCACCTAACGGATCCTTAGGGGTTAGTTCATTTGAGTCGGAGCAAATGTACAGTACTTGAAAACGACTGCAGAATAAGCAGTCGAAAGTTGTACAGTATTGAATAATAACTACAAAAGCTTTAATAAACATGTAATTATGTATTAGAAGGGATTGTAAAGAATATAATATGAGAGAAAGGAGAAAAATGATTGATGATAATTTAATTACTTAATTCAAAAGAGCATAGGATAAAAGAAATTGCAGCTAATTGTAACTACCTCTTTAGTCCCAACCATCTATGACCTTCTACTCTCTAAAATACTCTCAACGATCATGCAGATCATCCGAGATCCAATTCCATAATTTTATCAAATGACAGGTCATAAGAGGTTACCCTGTCTATGAACAGACATTAATCTCTATGTCCAAAGAACCTCTGTGCCGATTTCCATAATAAAATTGAAAAGACCGAACAAGGATCTTAAATGCTCAATAACATCTCGTCTTAAGCAAATGGGTCTACTACTTTCACAGGGCTCCTATCATAAATTACCATCTTACTTTAAAGTCTCTTTAAGGTTTAAGAAAGCTCAAATTCCTTCACATCGATATTTGGTGCATTCTGAAAGTATGTGCTTAATGGTGAAAGAGATAGTATACAAGATAAGCATTCCCAAACAGAAAGGAATGTGTAAAGCGAGTGTGACACATTTGCAATCTGGTGTGAACTACGTGATCGCGTCAATACAGCTGTTAATAGTATCCCTTTTTTTCTTTCTAGAAATGGAATGACTCTCTTTAAGCCTATAACCACATTCTCCAATCCCTCTTCCCAGACTTCAGAACCTGACAGTTTGCTGTGTACATGTCTGAGGTGGGTTTTCCAGCCCCAACCTTCTCAACTTTATCAGCTCAACAGGTTGATACAATGCTGATGTGTGCTAGTACTTATAAGAAGATGATATCACCATAACCTATGTAAAAATTGATGTATTCTCATTAACAAAGAGACGTAAATTTCAAAGCTATTTTTTGCTTGAAGTACACTGACTGAGCCTAAAACAATAAGTATTCTGCAGAAAATTTAAACCACCATAAAAATCTGATGTACAACTACGTAGTCTTTAGAAAAAATCTATGGTATGGACAGGTCATAAGAAATTTTTCTATCTGGCGTGAATCTCTTGATCGCGTTAATACAGTTGTTAATAGTATCCCTTTTTTTTTCTAGAGGTGGAATGACTCTCTTCAGGCGCCCTATAACCACATTCTCCAATCCCTCTTCACAGACTTCAGAACCTGACAGTTTGCTGTGTGTATGTCTGAAGTGGGTTTTCCAGCCACTTAAGAGTTAATATACAGAACATGCATTCAATATCCTTAGAACATTCAAAGGAAATGGCGGGAGTTCACGAAAGTAGGGAATGAAGGAGGGAGAATCTCCAGACCTGTAAGAAATAAAAATAGGCAATGGGATAAATCGCCTTTCGTCAAAAGGATTATTAAGACTCTTCTGATTGGCAAATAATGTAACTAAATCAGTTGGAAGTAGCATCGCTACTGTCCATTTATTGTAGAAGAGCACGTCTCGTGAAGATGTGAACCTTTGGGTGTTTCCGCCTATCTCCATCTGATCATCATGCCTGATGTATGTCTCCTGGTGAATTTAATTTGAATTCAATTAATAAATATACTGTATTCTTTAGAATGAATGCTAAATAAGACTAAAGGGACTCACCGATACTCGATGACATCACTCTAAGGAAATCCTACTTTTTCACACAAAAAATAACAATAGTATTGAATATAGCTAACGATTCGGACGGTAAAATAAATTAACAGACGTCCAAGTTCAAAGAAAAGCAAAATTTTATGAAATATAAATGAGGCAAAAAAAAATGACGCAAGTGTCAAGTTCATGGAATTAAAGATTTCAAATTTCCTTTGATCATTTATATAATAATATAAATGAGGGGTGGAAAATGAATTATTAATAATTTCACGATTAATAATATCACGATTATGCATGAAATTAGAGCACCTATATAAACGTTCGGAATATCTAGTGAAGTCCTCAGTTAAGAAGAACATTTCAAGATGAAATTCTATTTGGTCACAAGTTTTCTTCTATTCGCTCTTCTCCAAATTCAGGTAAGAGTTTGTGAAGTCAACTCAGCAATAGGGTAATTAATTTTTATGGAAAAAACTACTATTCCAAGTTTTTTTTTGAAAAATATTTTCCTTATTAACTTGAAAATGTCAGAATTTTATACTTGATAAATTAACTTGAAATTCCAGAACGTTAATCCATGAAAGTACTACTTTTGGAAAATACCTACTTAGGTATCACTATTTTCCAAATAATTTGAAATATTTTACAATACTTCAAATAAGATACCTTAAAAATTTTTCAGTATCAGGTAATGAGGGATTAAGTACTTTTTAAAATAGTAGAGCGAATTCCAGTATAAGCGCTGAATTGGGAGTGATTTTTTCCAAGTAGTATAACTATTCACTTCTACAGTTTTGAAGTAAAGATAACAATTGAAATTTTGTTCTGAAAATACCTCAGAATGTAAGGTTCTAGGCAATATCATCCAGTATTCTCCACTTTCAATTAGAGTGTATTTTCGGGAATAATATTTTAGTGATTGGTTCAAAAGATCTAGCCACAAAGATATACCAGAACTAACAATTGTAAATCCACAACCTCTGATCCATGACCTGTGACTAAAATTTGTGTAATGTGCTTTATAATAACATAATGATTTTTTTTTTTTCAATACAGGATGTGGTCTCTTCTCCGAGCGAATTGGAATTGATAGAAATGGAAATAAAAAAAGAACTTGAAACATGTTTAAACAATTACGTTTGGTTCGCCCAACTTTATATAGAGAATGAAGGAATACCACCTACGAATCCGAATTTTTGTGAACCGATCGTTGAAAATAATCCCGTACATATGGAAGGTGTTGCTGATGTAAGTAAAATCAATATCTATATTACTAAACTCACTATCTCCAAAACTATTTAGGGTGTTATTGGAAAAGGAAATTTCTTTTTGCTATAAATGTAGGCATATACCGAAATATCACCGGAATACCAGAGAGGATACTACCTATCTGGTTATATGAACAAGTAGAGAGCATGGACTGAGGCTCCAATCGTTTTCTTAATCCTCCACGATCTATCTATTAACACATCCATCAAATTTTGATACTAAAGTATTTCTGACTTTTCAGTTGAAATTCGGTTCGGGCCTGGTCTGTTACCTCACTGTCTGGGTTTCCACTCGACTATTGCCTGATCCGGGGGCAGTTTCATCATATCTTGGTGTTCGCTAACATCAAGAAGTTATTTTCCCATTAATTTATAAATTTATCAGCAACCCCTTCTGAAATTTCGTAATAATAATTAATCCTCAGAATTTCTAATAACAATCCAATGAATAGAAGTGTTTTTAAATATTCCTTCACTACGTCACAGATTTTATGTAACGTCGATATAATTTAGAATTTAACAAAGATTTATTTTGTTTTTAGATGGATTTCGAAGAATGCGACATGGAAGATCATGATGCGAAAATTGAATGTAACATTGTAAGATATACAGAAATCTTACAAAATTGTAATAAAATATTACATAGAGGAGCTGAATGTTAAGAATTAAATTAAATAAATACACACCGACATAAATAATTGTATACGCGTATCTACATAGTATTAAACTCAAAGCATAAATATTTATGTGTATTCATTTCACTTTTCCCCTTCCTTATTTAATCTTTAATCAAAAACAACAAAAGATAATAAAACTGAAGTAACTTCACATCAGAAAGCGCTGAAATAAGGACGTATTTACAAGAGCACATAAGTGCACCTTGCATATGAGAACCTTTGGGTGTTTCCTCCTATCTCCCTGAAAGCATCATTCTTGATGTGTCTTCTACGCTCCCTGGTGAATTTAATTAATCAAATTTGGATTTATCTATTAAATATACCGTATATTTGTTGAGTGTGGAAGTGGCTGTGAAAAAATAACAACCATTGTAATATTTTAATTGTTAATGATGTTAATTATGAATAAAAATCTATTGTAGCCTGATTGCCTGATGATGGTCAAATAAATTTGGACCGAATATCTGGGAGTTTCATTGTTTTGGAGACGCTCCTTCCTGGCTGCTACCTCCTGCCATTCTTTTAAGATATACCGTATATTTCCCTTAAATAGTTAAATATTTTTCGAGATCTATATTTATCTTTGAATAAGATATTAGTCTTCAATACACGTTGATTCGGACTTGACTTGTCATAGATATATTTAACACCAATGGAAAGAACACCGTAATGGCTGGAGATCCTGGGTTCGATTCCCGGGGGCCATGTATCGCTTGGCCCATGGGCCTTTTTATAATTTCTTTCTGATGATGACTGCTAAATAAGCCAGAAGGGTCTCGTCTCACCGATACTCGATGACAACACTCTAAGGAAATCGTACTTTTCCACAATAAATAACAACAATATAATGACTATAATTTAACGAGTAATAAATTTAGAGAGCTCTAAGTTCAAAGTAAAGGAAAAAATTATGAGATATAAAATCTTAGAAAGTTTAGGATAAATCGAGGTAATAAAGATGACGCAGGTTTCTCATGGAATTCAAAATAAAAAAACTTTTCTTTCATTAATTATATAATGCAAGTGGTAAAGTTACAATAATGGAAATCGTTCAAGAATTTACTCACAAATTCATAATGATATTGTTAATTTGCATAAATACAAGTATGATCATTCAGAAATTACAATTGTTACGAGTGATAAATCAAATTTGTCAATTGTTTTAGATACTGACAAATACAATGATGGTATTAGAGAGATAATAGATAATAAGAATAAATATTCAAAGATTGACATCTAAATTTAAGAATCCTGTTCTAAACATTGAAAACAACAAGAATACTGTTGCAGTGCAGATACTAGGTAAATGGTGGATTTAAGGGTCATAAAAAAGTTTTTACATTAAGAACTATTATCACAAGGATTAATACTCTTAATTGCAAGCTTAAGATTAAGATTAAAATATTTTTATTAGCATCTTTTCTTTTACAATTCGCATACAATGATGCTTGTAAATTTAACATTTTTGGCTTCAGTTCCGGATTATTGAACCCTCTACCTGAATTTCCTTATTTTTACTTTTTCCATGTTTTCTTTAGCTAACTTTATTAAAAGGAAAAATTTAAATAAAAAACCTTTTGCATTTTTATATTTGAAAATGAATTATAAATAATAATTAGAACAGGAAATAAAATAAAAGAATTCTTTACATTCTTTTTAATTGTCGCATTAATTGGCTTGTGTGAGGTTCAGTTCTTCAACAGAAGTTCTTTGTTATTTTTTCTAAATGCTTGTTAATTGTAAGCCTAGGAAATTTTTAGCTAATATACTAAAAAGGATCATGTTTCATTTAAAGCAGTTTAAAAATTGAAAAAATGTTATATTAGAAAAGATATGAAAATATTTTCTTTGGATGTTGTCAATTTATTTCCTTTAATTCCAAATAAGATCATTCTTAAAGTAATCAATGAAAAATGGGAAGTTTTGAGGCAAGGAACTGATATTTCATTAGAAAAATCTTTGAATTTATATAATTTATGTTTGAAGAACAAAAAAAAAACACTGAACATATAGAAAAAAATAATATTACTAAACTGAAAAACAGATTATTTAATAATGAATACATACTGTATATATAAGGAATATTTTTATAGCCACTTAAGAGTCAATATACATGCATTAAATATCCTTAGAACATTCAAAGTAAATGGAGGGAAGAAATTATTAGTTCACGAAAGTAGGGAATGAAGAAGGAATCCTCAGGGCAGCTGGGACTCTCGACGGAGGATGGCGTTAACTGTAGGTTTATTTCTAAATGCTTGTGATATCGACTTCTAGAACCTTGAGTATTAAGGATTTAGAAAAAAACGTATCCTAAGAGGATTCAGAGGGCATCGAGATGGCGCACCGAGCAATGAAAATGAAAAACAAATAAAAATAGGCAATGGATTAAATCGTCTTTCATTAAAAGTATTGTTATGACTTACACTTTTGATTGTCAAATAATGTAACTAAATCAGTTGGAAGTAGCATCGATACTATTTGCATCTTATCTCGTGTAGATGAAATCTTTGGGTGTTTCCGCCTATCTCCGCTTGACCATAATGCTTGTATGTATGTCTCCTGCTCGTCCTGCTGAATTTAATTAATTAAATTTGGATCAAATTATTAAATATATTGTGTTCTTTCTGTTAACTGCTAAATAAGACAGAAGAGACTCACCGAAACTAGATTATAACACTCTAAGGAAATCCTACTTTTCCACAATAAATAACAACAATAGCGATGACTATAGTTAACGATTCGCGTGGTAAAATAATTTAAAAGAAGTCCAAGTTCAAAGAAAAGCAAAAATTTATGAGAGATTCTTAGAAACTTTAGGTTAACATAAGTCAGAGGCCTTAAAAATGACGCAAGTATCTTATAAATACTAAATTAAAAGATTTCCTTTCACCAATTATATAATATAAATTGTGGGTGGAAGATGAATCAGTAATAATTCTTTATCACGATTATACATTAAATTAGAGCACCTATATAAACGTTCGGAACATCTAGTTGAGTCCTCAGTAAAGAAGAACATTTCAAGATGAAATTCCTTTTGGCCACAATTTTTCTTCTTTTGGCTCTTCTCCAAATTCAGGTAAGACTTTGTGTAAGATCTAAAATATTACTAATTACATCAGTCTCAAGTATTTTATAAAAGTACTCTAAGCAGTATATTCCAAAAGAGCTTGACAAACTTTGTATTTTACTAGAGACAATGATGACTTTAATAACTTTCCCAAGATAGACTGAAATATATTTTTTTTAATCATTACTGTACTTGCACTGGACCATTCAAGGGCTCCCTTCTAGTGAGTACGTGGATGGCGACCACGAGTTACCCAAGCGAAGGCTGGCATTTCTTTTTTCTCCTCTTTCATATCAAGCGTCAGGCCGTGAGACGGGTCTGCTTTTCTTTCGGTCTAATGTTTATATAAATTAATTTTGCCGACCCCACATAGGGATAAGACCAAGAGAGAAGATAGAAAAAGACTGTACTTGCACTGGAAAATCTAGTATCAGCTCACCTTTAGAAATTTTAGTATTCACAATAATTTTAAAGTATAGAAATGGGAGAATACCTTTCAAGTTTTTGTAGTAATGAATTCTACAGCACTGGAAAATCATGTCATTAGAACATTTTAGCCACATCTCAATCTTTATGAGGTATCCGACAAGACAAATCAGTTAATTTCAATATATTTTTTTTTATCTAGCTCTTCGCCATACCCTTAAACAAGTTTACAAAATTTAATACATCAAAATCATTACAAAAACCTGATATTAATAACAATAATATAAAAATTATGGTATCAATAACATTATGAAATAAATTAATTTCAATAAGAAGGATGTTTCGGTAATACAATCCATTTTTATCTTTGTCACAATTTTGTTGCGCAAAGTTACCGAAAGTCGCTAAAATACCAGTTACGTAATGCGTTGTTCAACCCCCACTCCCCCTCTTGTGACGCATGGTAACGTTTTACGAGACCCCTCCCCCCAAATTGCGTTACGTAATACTTGAACGCTCCCCAACTTGAAATACTCAGTCTGTTGAAAGAAATTTATGAAGACTAGTAGAAATTTCAGTATCAGTAAGTCCAAATTAAAAGTATAGAAATGGGAGAATATTTTTTCCAAGTTCTTATAGTACGGAATTCCACAGCTCTGGAATAATCATGTTCACATCTGAATATACTGTATGAGGTTTTCGACAAGTAATCTTTAATTTCATTGAGAATGATGTTTCGGTAATAAAATCCATCTTTATCTTTGTGATTGACCAATAGATCTAAATACACAATCTTTGTTTCTATCACAAACTAAATCTCTCCCGATTATCATATATTGTAGTCACTAGAAGTTGTGTGATGTGCTTTATCATAACAGAATCTTTTTTTTTTTTGGTACAGGAAGTAGTCTCCGCTCCGAATCATGAGTTGGTATTGAAAAAAAGAAGTATACCATCTGATCTCCATTCTATTATCAGAAGACGGGTTTTACACTTGAAAAAACTGTTAAATATAGGACCAAATAATCGACCTTCTACAACGATCGATTTAGAAAAGGTAAAATAAATCAATATCCTAATCATCAAACACATTAGAGGCTTTTACACATTCGATCTTTAAATCCCAAACCTGGAAATGTAAAAGCGAAAATTAGAAATCTTTCCAATAAATGATTGAACTTTGTAGAAATCGTGGATTTCCGGAAGCCAATAAAGATTGTGACAAAATTCAAAGCCTTTTTGGCTCATTTTAGTAAGGAACTAAAAAAATGACAGTGAAAGAAGCTGGTGTGATACCGATGAATTATATACACCATCCTTTTGGTATTTTGCCCTCATGTTATTTACCAAAGACCAAGAGTTGCCGACACACAGTATTTCATGCTTAGAACCCACTGAGTGCAGAAAGAGAACAAAGGTGCAATTGACAAACTCAAATTGGAAGAAAGGGATGGGGTTTAACAATCCGTCACAAAGATATTCCATAAGTATCAATTAAAAATCAACATCTGTTTCCATGACCCCTTTCTTTTCAAATTATCTTAAATTCCACTGTAATATCTAAAATTTGAAACAATGATTTTTGTTTTCAATACAGGATGTGGCCTCTTCTCCGAGCAAGTTGGAATTGAAAGAAATGCAAATAAAAAAAGAAGTTGAAGTTTGTTTAAACAATTATGATTGGCTCGCCAAACTTGTGATAGATAATTTAAAACCGCCGACGAATCCGAATTTTTGTGAACCGCTCGTTGAAAATAATCCAGATTATATTGAAGGTTTAGCTGATGTAAGTAAAAACAATATCTAAATTACTATAATCATTATCTCTAGAACTAGTCACCGTATTATCGGAAAAGGAAATTTCTTATACCGAAATATCACCGGTGTCCTTGGTGGTTTAGAGGGGAGGTTTCTCCTTCATTCTGACGATCTATCTATTAACACATCCATCAAATTTTGATACTAAAGTATTTCTGCCTTTTCAGTTGTAATTCGATTCAGACCTGGTCCGTTAGCTCCCTGTCTGGATTTCCAATCAAATTTTGCCTGATCCGGAAGCAGTTTGTTCATATCTTGGTGTTCGCTAACTTCAAGAAGTTAATTTCCCATTAATATACAATTTTATCAGCAACACCTTCTGAATTTCATAATAATAATTAATCCCTCAGAATTTCTAATAGGGTAATTCCACACCAAGACAACATGGCACTACATGGACCGATTTCAGATTCAAAAATGCCACCCAAATGCTGATTCCTCATGACAAACTGATGATAAGTTGATAGAAAGAAAAAAATTTTTATGTACATTGCGGCCATAAAACTCAAAATTAAAATTTCACTCATTTTCAACGTTCCAGAGTACAATTTTGGAAATTTGTTTACAGTTTGAATAGTTTAATGAAAAAAATTGGTTTCGAGCACTATTCCTAAGGGAAATTGACCGTAGAATCCAAAAATCACCGAAAAACCCGAAAATTTTCACCTCTAATAGGAGAAATATACGAATTTGTGATTTTTAAGGTGTTTTTTTCATTAAATTATTCCCGAAAAACATATATTTTTAAAATTACTTTTCCATGCTTAAGTTACTCTAAAACATGTGTACTTTGATGGGGTTTAAATATTTTTTGGGGAAAGCATGTTTAGTAGGTCAAAATTGAGAAAATTCAAAAAACATGTTTTTTTGTGATTTTGACTTCTGCATTCTTTATTAATTTTTATATGTTGCCTATAAGTGTACGACTTTTTGAGTAATACCATTTTATTCTCCATTAAATTCTGTATAATTAAGAAAAAAAACGTACCAATCCAATGATCTGGGACAATGTTACAACTCTTTAATAGTTCAAATTCACTTAAAGTCATCTCAAAATGTTTTAGTTTTTCATTTTCGTAAAAAGAAACAATTATAGTTTTGGGAAATAGTTCAAACAAGTTTTAAAATGAAAGACCAGCATAAATTTTAAGTTTTTTTTATTGATAAGATCGTATGCCAAACAATAATTCGTATCGGTGCTCACTTTTTTGCATTGAATGATGTGACTATTTTTTGGAACAAATTCATGAAAATTGCGTGTCCCAGGTACGGTGAATGCTTTACTAGCTCCTATGTCTCGGATTGCATCAACATCTTCGTCGTCGACCGTACAACGAACAAATTCTTGATGTCGAAAAATTGCTGGAGTTCTGCGAACAACGGATCGGAAATATACAATGCGAAGTCGTTTGGAAAAAAGATGTTGATGCAATCCGAGACATAGGAGCTAGTAAAGCATTCACCGTACCTGGGACACGCAATTTTCATGAATTTGTTCCAAAAAATAGTCACATCATTCAATGCAAAAAAGTGAGCACCGATACGAATTATTGTTTGGCATACGATCTTATCAATAAAAAAAAACTTAAAATTTATGCTGGTCTTTCATTTTAAAACTTGTTTGAACTATTCCCCAAAACTATAATTGTTTCTTTTTACGAAAATGAAAAACTAAAACATTTTGAGATGACTTTAAGTGAATTTGAACTATTAAAGAGTTGTAACATTGTCCCAGATCATTGGATTGGTACGTTTTTTTCTTAATTATACAGAATTTAATGGAGAATAAAATGGTATTACTCAAAAAGTCGTACACTTATAGGCAACATATAAAAATTAATAAAGAATGCAGAAGTCAAAATCACAAAAAAACATGTTTTTTTGAATTTTCTCAATTTTGACCTACTAAACATGCTTTCCCCAAAAAAATATTTAAACCCCATCAAAGTACACATGTTTTAGAGTAACTTAAGCATGGAAAAGTAATTTTAAAAATATATGTTTTTCGGGAATAATTTAATGAAAAAAACACCTTAAAAATCACAAATTCGTATATTTCTCCTATTAGAGGTGAAAATTTTCGGGTTTTTCGGTGATTTTTGGATTCTACGGTCAATTTCCCTTAGGAATAGTGCTCGAAACCAATTTTTTTCATTAAACTATTCAAACTGTAAACAAATTTCCAAAATTGTACTCTGGGACGTTGAAAATGAGTGAAATTTTAATTTTGAGTTTTATGGCCGCAATGTACATAAAAATTTTTTTCTTTCTATCAACTTATCATCAGTTTGCCATGAGGAATCAGCATTTGGGTGGCATTTTTGAATCTGAAATGGGTCCATGTAGTGCCATGTTGTCTTGGTGTGGAATTACCCAATAACAATCCAATGAATAGAAGTGTTTTTAAATATTCCATCACTACGTCACAGATTTTATGTGACGTCGATATAATTTAGAATTTAACAAGGATTTGTTTTGTTTTTTTTTAGATGGAATTTGAAGAATGCAACATGAAAAAAGATCATGATGCGAAAATTGAATGTAACATTGGAAAATATACAGAACTAAAACAACAATGTACTAAAATAACACATAATTTAGCTGAATGTTAAGAATTAAATAAATAAATACACACCGACATAAATAATTGTATAAGCGTATTTACAAATTATTAAACTCAAAGCATAAATATTTATGTGTATTCATTTCACTTTTTTTCCCTCTTTAATCAGTAACTCCTTATCAGAAATGAAGACGTATTTTCATATGAGACTTTTGGATGTTTCCGCCGACATCGACCTGAAAGTTAGCCTTCTTAACGAGCAACTTCTTTTAATTTTTAATAAACATGCACCTGTTAGAAATATTTTTGCCAAGCGCCCCCCTGCCCCATGGCTAACTAGTGATATAAAAATCTTAATGAGAGAGCGAGATAGAACCAGGCTTAGAGCTATTAGAACTGGAGACTCTAACATCTTTCAGCAGTTTAGAGCAATACGAAGTAGAGTTAAACAGGAAATTTTCAAGTCAAAGAAAAACCACTTTCATGAACTTTTCCTCAACTCCAAAGATTCCAGAACATTATGGAACACTCTACGTAAAATTAACATTGGAAGGAATGTCAATAAATTAAATAACCCCTTCAATGTTAATGAAATGAATAAATATTTTTCTCAAATTAGTGTTAATTCAAATGCGGATTATGATAATGAGCGAGATCTTATTCCGTTCGACTCTGAGAGATTTTTCTTTGCACCGGTTTCGGCAGAAAATATCATCCTCTCTATTCTTCATTCTCGGTCGAATAGCGCGGGTATAGACGAGATGCCAATAAAATTATACCAGCTATCCTTGTCTGTTATTCTTCCTGTTATCCTTCACATTTTTGATTGCTCACTTCAGAGATCCTACTTCCCTCAAATATGGAAAACCTCTTTAATTCGCCCCATCCCTAAGGCAAATAATCCAACCAGTGTGGAGCAGTTTAGGCCCATTTCTCTACTCTGCTCGCTCTCAAAAATATTGGAAAGAGAAGTATTTTCCCAAATCAATAACTTTCTCTAACCCCCTCTTTAATCAGTAACTCCTTATCAGAAATGAAGACGTATTTTCATATGAGACTTTTGGATGTTTCCGCCTATCTCGACCCAACCGTCATGCCTGATGTGTTTTCTACGCCCCTAGTTAATCGATGTTGGATCTAATATATATTTTCCGTTCTGTTGACTTCTCTTAGACAGAAAGAACTCACCGATACTCGATGACAACACTCTAAGGAAATTTTATTTTTTCACAATTAGTGATGGTTATAGTTAACGATTCGTGTGGTAAAATAAATTAAGATACGTCCAAATTTCAAAGATAAGCAAAAATTTATGAGATATAAATCCTTAGAAACGGGGGCCATAAAAAAAACGCAAGTGTCTCATGGAATATTTCTTTTTCCTGCCATCATTTATATAATAGAGAAAAGGTAGGGGAAGATGAATTATTAACAAATTTTCATCACGCTTATGTATTAGAACACCTATATAAACACTCGGAATTTCTAGTTGAGTTCACAGAACAGAACACTTCAAGATGAAATTCTTTTTGGTCACAACATTCCTTCTATTGGATCTTTTCTAAGTTAAGGTAAGATTTTCTGACGTCCATTCAGCAATAGGGTAATTAATTTTATAAGTAGAATATTACTAATTACCAGTAGAAACGGCCAGAGGAACATTCAACTAAGTTACTTCCGGAAGTAACTTCCTTATTATCTTGAGCATACTAATTAAGCCTGTCCCAATTTTTTTCAAAGTATTTTCCAAATTAACTTGAAAATCTGAGTATTTTACTGGAGGCAATAAAATATCTGAAATTAAAATTAATACTTTGTAAAATAATACTTAAATTTCTAGAACTTTAAATCTTTCTTGCGCATACATTTCAGAATTACCTAGTATCAATATTTTCTAAGTAATTTGAAATACTCAGTAATTCAAGATACTTTTCAGTATCAAGTAATAATGAACTAAGAATTTTGCCATACTTGTGTAATATGCTTTATTATAACGGAATGATTTTTGTTTTCCTTACAGGCTCTGGTCTCATCCCCGAGCGAGTTGGAATTGAAAGAAATAATTATAAAATCTGAATTTGAAATTTGTTTAAACAATCTGGTTTGGCTCAGCAAAACTTTGAAAAATAATTATGGAAATAATCCAATTACAAGTTTTTGTGCATCGAACATTGAAATTCACGCAGAACATATGGAACGTGTAGCTGATGTAAGAAAATCAATATCTAAATTACTGAACTCATGATCACTAGAACTATTTATTAACGGAAAACGAAATTTCTTTTTGGAATAAGAGTAAATTTTTTTAACCCGTAATCGAAATATGACCGAAGTACCAGAGCGGATACTATGAGGTACCTATCTGTTTATGTATACTAGAACGGAGCTTTTTTTCGGGCTTTTAAGTCTGTTATTCTGTAGTTCTGAAGTATCACCACAACTCGGGTTCGAATCCAGCTTCCCGCAATTAATTCAACATTGGCAAAGTCTCGTCTTACAGTAGGAAAATGGGGGAAAATCTCACTCCACATACCCAAAGAACCCAATTTGGGACCTGCCAAAATGTGGAGATGGGAAGGAGTGGTACCTCATAAAATTCATCCATATATCCAGACTCTGTTCAGGATGGGTAGTAAGTAATATGACTCAGGCTCCACCCTCTTCCTTAATTTCTTATCTATTAAAGCATCCACCAAATTTTGATCCTAAAGTAATTTCTGTCTTTTCAGGTAAAATTCGGTAGGTCGTCCTGTTCCGTTATCTCCCTCCCTGCCTGGGTTTCCTCGCAACGCCTGAAACGAGGTCATTTTTGGATGGATAATAACGCGCTCAGGTTCTACCCTCTTCCTTCATTAAAGCTTCCACCAAATTTTGATCCTAAAGTAATTTCTGTCTTTTCAGGTAAAATTCGGTAGGTCGTCCTGTTCCGTTATCTCCCTCCCTGCCTGGGTTTCCTCGCAACGCCTGAAACGAGGTCATTTTTGGATGGATAATAACACGCTCAGGTTCTACCCTCTTCCTTCATTAAAGCATCCACCAAATTTTGATCCTAAAGTAATTTCTGTCTTTTCAGGTTAAAATTCGGTTCAGGTCTGGTCCGTTATTTCTCTGTCTGGGTTTCCTCTCAACTTCTGTATGATACGGGCCCAGTTCTGTCAGATCCTAGAGTTTACATTGCAAACTCCTATAGCCTAATGGCGTTTATTTGTTTTCTTTTTGATTAATAATACTCTTACTTAAGTTAAACATCTTTAATATTCCCTTAATAATGCATTCAAGATTGGAAATGTTTTTGTTATAGTTAATAATTGTATATTTTCATATTATATTAATCGATTTATTAGTTTTGTTGTTTAATTACATTGTGTTATAAAAATAATTAACTGATTGTCGAAAGAAATTTGATATTATTTTTAGTGAATGTGTAAGTGTGAGTGAAGTGATTCCCCTCAAACCAGAAAACGCTGCAGACATTACCCCTCTCGCCGGGAACCAATCACAGCGCTTCCCCCGTGAGAGGAAGGCAGGTGGGGATAAAAAGGAGGATGGAAGGGATGAAGGGGGCGGAGGGTCCACAGGCACGCTACCTCAGAGAGAGATTCATTGCATAATCCACCGTTAAACAGTACAGAGCCCATTCATTGCATGTTCCACCGTCAGACAGGGCAGTGCAATTGCATCATTACTCGTCTAAAGCCCGAGCATTGCCTGATCAATCGTCCGACTATACATTGCATTTTTGAACGGCCGCAGCGTGCAGACCAATTGACTCCTTCGTCACCTGCTGAATATATATATTGCAATCCAACCATCGAAGAGTACAGACTAAAGTCTATTGCATCATCAAACTTCGAACAGCACCAAGCAACACCCTGCTTTGCTGGTTCGAATTTCCAAGACGGCTGAGGTCCATCCTGTACTCTACAAGGCTCGAAATCCGACATACTCCAGGAGTCTGCCAAACGACATCATCTTCGCCTCCTCCTTGAAAAGAACCTCCACGCTTTCCACTCTTCGGGGTGGTTTTCATCGGTTGCCCAGCAAGCAAGTGAGCGAAACCCATCGTATCTCTCCATCAGTGTGTGTTCTCCCTGAGCTCAGGTATTTCGTTAAACTTTTCTTTTCAAACATGCATGTCGAGTAAAAGAACAAATAAAACTTAATTTTTTTTTTTATTCACTTGAAAGCAATTATTATATCTATTTTAAAACAAAGATAAATCACCACTAAAAAATTAATCAAATCTAAATAAAGTAAAAAAATGAAAAAGAAGTAAAAATAAATAAGAATACACAAATCGTTTTCAATATTGTAAACAAAAATAAATGGAAATAAATCTTTTGTCCATATGGTTTAAAGACCGCAAGATATATCCTTATAGTAAATATTGAATTCTTTTAGTCATTTTCAATTAATTCAATTAGTCAATAAAACATTATATAACGAATTCTTAAATCTTAATATCTTGTATCCACCCTTGTGCAAAATATTTTCAATTCATGCAAAATTATTAAATGTTTTTTTTTCTATTTTCAAACAGAGTATTATTTTTCCAAACATCTGTTTTGGCTTGAATTTTTTTTTAAGTTCCATATAGCATAGCGTGGCCTACATTGATCTCCGACCGACATCGCGCTCAACTCAGGTAATTCAACCCTCCTTTGCATCATCTCCCCAGGCGAATGAACAGTGGAAGCAGGACTCTCCCGTGATTGAGTTACATCTAGGAAAACATCTCCTAATCACTATAAAAACAAAAATCTTTCAGCGTATAGGCAACTTAGTTGCTTATATTTTGCGAAGCAGGTAAAAAACGGCCTCTTTGGATGGAAATTTCCCCCAAATCCATCTATTAAGAGGTGTCTTTTCCGTCTGGCCTAACCAGCCAGACCATAGGAAAGGGAAAAGACCGCAACATACATACAAGAGAAGTTATTTTCCAATTAATATACACATTTTTCAGCATGTACATGAACAAATATTTTCAAGTTTAATAATAATCTCCATTTCCAATAACAATCCATTGAATAGAAGTGGATATTAATGTTTTTAAATATTTCTTCACTACGTCATAGATTTTGTCACATCGTATAAATATTGTCTTAACAAGTGTTTGTTTTTTTTAGACGAATTTTGAAGAATGCAATTTAAAAGATCGTGATGCAAAAATCGAATGTAACATTGGAAGATATACAGAACTACAACAAAATTGTACTGAATTATTACATCAATTAGATCAATGTTAAAAATCAAATAAATACGGTAAATATACGCCATGCAGACATAAATACTTGTATATCTAAGTATTATTAAACTCAAAGCATAATATGTTTATTTAATTCTCTTTTTTTTATACCATCTTTAATCTTTTAATCTTTAATCAAAAACAACAAAAACTTTTAGAATTTTAATAATAATGCGGGACTCTCTAATATCCGGAGGAAGAGAGTTCCACAGATGACAGGACTCGACCGGAAAGGACCTTGCATACATGTCCGTATTGTGACGTGGAACATATGAGTAGTTGTTATTTAGTATGGTTTCCCTTCCTCGGACAGTAGATTGGAATACAAATATTGACCGCGGATATGATGGACACCCCACAGTCAAGATTTGACAGCCGAGGAAATATTGGCAACTGTGAGCCAATTTAGGTTCCGGTAGATGCGGAGTGATGCGCACGTAACGCAGACCCTTCACACATGAGTTTAAAGTCTTCTGGAGTTTAATTCCAATGTTAGGTCATTTTACTACACTACCGTTGGGGAATTCTTGACCGAATTGTATACACTAAATACTTTTATCAAATTTTCGACACTAAATTGAATTCTGGAAGGAAAAAGAAAAAAAGAAGATAAATGATTTTTTTATAATTTAATTAATCCTTTTTTCGGTAATTACATTTCCAGTTGAATATTGATATCAGACATTAAATTTTTTTTTTTTTTTTGGTGATGGATTAGCTGAACCCGGAATCTCCAACCTATCATTGGTTTACATTTTTGTGTTAAGAAAAATCCCGAATAGCAAGTACTTTATCTATTAAAAGTCAAATATAACCAGTTTTAATTGTTGTTTTCTGGTTCTGGAACTGAATATAGTGCGGTACAATTTTTAAGTTCAAGAAAATAAAGACCGCATTGATCAGAACCACTTTTGTAATACTTTATCAAACATCGCTCCTTCTCCTCTTCATTACTTTTGGAGTTACAAAAAGCAATCTTATTCTAAAAAAGAAAAAAAATTGTTATATTAATTAACAAAAATGGATAGAGAATATGGAGGCACTTTACACCGTTTTGCTTAAGAAATGGTTAGAATCTGCTTCGCTTAAAAAGGAAATTAAAATTTAAAATATTCCAGAGCTTGCTCAAGTAGATTATACAGGTAGCTTGGACATATACCTTGTACAAGCTTGTTCGCGCCAGAATCTATCAGGTCGTGAACTCACCGTCAGAGCGCTCCAAACACACTTGGAGGAGTTGACAGGAAACGCCTTGATGGCGTAACGCATCTATGAGGAAGGTGTCCTACGCTTTCCACTCAGCATTCTGCTTCCGGACACGCGCGTGGCTCTCGGACTTAATCGCTCGCAGCAGTCGGCCGACACCCCTTTTTTGGTTTCAAGCATCCCATTGTAAAACCTACCATTCTTTGGTTAAATGCTCTTTCGTGTTAACCAACCCCTGGTTGATGCCCTTGTGCTAGACCACTCCATCTGAGTCCTGGCGTACTCAATTCATCATTTACAAACCTATTCCCATTCTAATATTGTTTCCACATTGCATTTTATTCATCCTTTATTTATCCACCCAAAACCGGCGTGGCACATATTTATATATACATCAAGAAGTGTACTTTTATTTCTGTGATTAAACGTTGTTATTTATTTTTGTTAAAAATACGGTGTACTTCATTATCCCGTTTTCCGAGGAATCCACGATTGCCTGGAGGAATAAATATAATTATACAGTCCACAAATTACCACCCTTCCTACATCTTCTAAGCTACTTGTTCATGCTACTTGTGCAAGGTATCTCCAAACATCTACTGCATTATTTTAATCTTATTTGATATGCAGTGGAAGGCTTAGTTTCGGAAAACATGCATCACAAAGAATGGAGATTACTGCATTAGGGAATATAGAGGAGAGGAAGAGGAGCAACATATGAGAGGGAAAAGAGAAGGTATATAAGATACGAGAAAATGATTTGTTACATGTGGCTGCAGATGTTGTCAGAATGATAAGAAGGATTTCTGCCTAGTCATCAAGGCAGCGCCTACATCAGACACCAGAGGCAACAAAGGTCGGTGTGAACATTTACATAGGAATAATTTATATTAAACAATATCTTATAAATAATGAGCCTGATATTTCGGTATTTTTTAGTGTCACTAAAAGCTCTCGTTTTGATTTTATTGGAATTCCATGGACCTGACCTTGTGAGTACATTGATGGCTACCCGAACTAGAGTAGGCATTTCCTCCATCCTTATTTTCTCTTTATATACTTTAACAGATTTCAGGCCGAAGGTCAGGTCTGTTTTTTTTTTTTTGGAAAGTATGTTATGAGAATTGCGAGACCAAAGGTCAAGAATCCCGAAAGAATTAGTCTAATTGTTTAATTCGGAAATTTTATTTTTGGTCTATTCAGCTAAATTAAATAAAGTAAGATTGCAAATTTATATATTCGACTGAAAAACACGTCCAACCTAACCTTTTCCGACTCATGGAGCCCGGGCAGTCTACCCGCAAACCTGGAGCTCGTCACTACACAACTTTGGGACCCGTCGCTGTACCATATTATTTATTTATTTATTCCCCTTACCTCTTGGGGTATACATAATACATATACATGTGTTAATCTATTAGTGTCTGTACCATATTAATTGAATAAAACCAAATTATCACAAAACGTCTCTTTAAATTTTTTTTTGGGGGGAAATATTTTTTTAGCAAAGAGACAAACTACTCAGAGCCCAATAAAACATTTTTATTTATTTATTCTAACCCTAAAACTCCCTCTCACCCCGCGAACCAGCGACGACAACGGGCATCCCGGAGGACGACGTCAACGAACAAAACAAGTATCTTCAAAGAAAAACAATCTGATTGATTTTTGTTGCGGTGGCATAAGATATGGTTTTAATTGAGGCAGAGTTGAAAAAAAAACTTCAAGACTTAGCAGCCAAATTCCTTTCTTGCCATCTTGAGCAAATGTGTCGATGAAATTTGAGTTTCAATTATTCTCGCCAGGGGAAGGGTCGAAACGTCAGTCATGTACGGTTATAATAAAATATATTTCGCTGCTAAAAGCCTTGAAGTTTTTCTTTTGACTCCGCTTCAAAAGCAACAAAGAAAACGGATTTGATTATTGTTTAGGGTAGGAATAGATTGCGATTCAGTTCCGCTGAAGGACACACAAATTTCAAAGATCAACACACCGAGTAAGAGACTGACTAATAACCATAGAGATCTGATTAATTTGTTAAGAGAGAAAATATTAAGACTTACATTCGTAAACAAGTCAAGTTGCGTCGCAATTTGTTCAGTTTTTTTTTCCACATTCTTTATATTCCAGAGAAGCAGCTGGTCGTTTTTTTATATCATCAAGTGTACCACCAAGAAATCCCATGCATAAATTGTAAGAATATGTAACCTGTTGCAATGGCGGATCACTTTTTACATCCTGCAAAAAAATATTCAAACATTAATATCCCTAGAGTTATGAACAAATTTAAAAAACAAAGCATACCTGAAGGTTAAAAAGGGTCAAGAATAAGAATAAAGAAACAACGTGCAATTTCATGTTGATCTTCTTTCTCTTACTAATAATGGCTGATTGCATTCACTCGTATTTATTTCATTTATCTTGTTTATGTTTGATAACATTTGTTTTTTGCAAAGGTTATCGTTCTAGGGTCAAGAGAAAAAAAAACATTCCGACGTAGTGTTGGTCAGTCAGTCGATTTTGCTCTAATCACTGGGTGATAAAGGTACTTGATACTTTTATAACCGATACACACCTAGTTGCGAAATCTCTCTTCAGATACATTCATGTTAGGAACTGACTTCTATGGTACTGGGGTGTTTTCTACCTTAAGATGATCAGAGGATGACAATTTCTTGACTCAGCTAATTGTCAATCAACTCATTCAGGAATAGGATCAAGAGTACTTTTTGCCTGACATTTATGGTGATAGACAAAGTAGCATTAATTCCTTTGCTACGACCAAAAGGCTTCTGGCATAAATGGGTGATGGAATGATTGAATGAATTTTTATTTGATTAGAGGGTGTTTTGCCTCTTAGGAGCACATAATAATATAAATACATGAATACTAAGATTAACTAATTACTAAGGTTTATCATTTTTAGTTATATTTTGGTTACAATGTTTTCTAATTAGTATTCTTATAGTAAATTAATTACGATGGATGGGGATTTGTAAATCTAAAGTGTTGGTCTTGAGATTTCTCTCGAGAACCGTGCCTTTAAGTATATACCTCTCAAAGAGGTAGGTCCCCCCCTATTGAGGGGGAAAGAAAGTTAGATACCCATTTCCGTCTCTTAAGCAACTTCAACAAATGGAGTGTTTTGGTCGTGCTATGCATCAATAATGAAACTAATACGGGAATTAAGAGCCCTATACAACTCTGCTCCTTTGTAGACCAAAGAACAAAAACCGAATTGGGGTAATATTAATTAAGAGTTTTCTTATTGGAAAAGGTATTACTTTACTTTTTGGATTGATGGAGATTGTCGGAACGCTGAGTATATCACTAAATAAATGCTTTAATGGGTCATTCTTTATTATAGATTTATATTATGTCATTTGCCATACTCTCAGAATAACTTTATCATAACGGAACTTTTGTGCTGGTTTTTAGAAGGATTTTACTTTAGTTACCTAAAAAACAGGATTTGAAGTTCAATTGGAGTGGAAATACAAACATCTTAAGAACTTGGTTAATTTTTAATTAATTATTACAACAAATTACAAATATAACTGAATACTGAAAATTATTTTAATGTCTATTATGGTTCTTTGATTTAACAGTTTTGAAAGTCATGTTGTAGAAGTGAAGTGCAAGCATTGTTTCCATTTTGGAAGTTGTCGATAATACACTGAAATTTCCCCTCTTCATTAGATCTTATCTCGCATGTCGTAAGTTCAGACTAGAAAAAGATTAAAAATGTAGTTATCCTAAGGAGAGGAACTTTCTTGTGGTAGATTTGATCCCGGTTTATTCTTAAATATAGGATTCTTGTAGCTAATCGGATAAGTTATCGGTTACGGAACTAGAGCTATAACCCGAGTTCAAATCCAGCTTGCTATTGTCTCTTTTTGAAGTGATATCACAAAGAACTTTAATGGCCTCTCTGGATACGATCACAATAATCTTTTGCCAGAGAGGGATTTGCTTTAAATTCAGTATTCTAAATTAATCTGGTATAATACGCTTGTGGGATTCTGTCCAGAGAAAATTTCTCCGTTATCTCTTCTATAAGAACACAGGCTTCTACACTTATTTGGTCCCTTATGCCGAACTTTTAGATCTTTTCGAGATGGAATCTTTTTTGAATTTTTGAATTAAAAATTTATTTGTTCTGAGAACAGTTGTTCTCTTTGAACATTTTACAATAATTTAAATATAATAAAATGCTTGCTCTTTTAACACTAATACAAAATACTTCCACAGCAATGCACCACCAAACAAAATTAATCAAAACTAATCAAAATAACACAAAATACAATCCATAAGCAAATAAACAATAAACAATAAGCAACACCAAATAAAAACTGCTATCGCACTCACTCAACACTCCTGTCTTTGCACTCCATTTCCTTGCGCAAGTGGAAGGCCTAATCCTCCAAAATCAACCGCCTCACATCATTCCTAAACATCTCCCTGCTTCTTATAATTCGTAAATTCGCCGGGAGCCCATTCCATAGCCTCACAGAGCCCACATGAAACGATCTCCCGTATGCATTTGTTCTATGAATGGGAACCGTTAAGGTGTCAAAGCCCGCCCGCAGAGGTCTAGCCCGCGTCGCCCCCCTGCACTTAAATTTTTCCAACAAATAGCGTGGTAACCCACTTCCAAAGAGCGAGTGCAGGAAGACACCCTGAACATGAGACCTCCTCTGCGCCAATCTCATCCATCCCAGCCTCTTGTATTATGGCGAGATATGTTCATACCTGGAGACCCCAAATATAAATCTCACGCAGGCATTGAGGGCCCTGTCCAATCTCAGGCTCTGCTCTTTATTTAAATCGTTATAGATTAAACAGCAGTAATCGAAATGAGGAAGTATCAGCGAGTTTACTACCAGCCTTCGAATAGGAATCGGCAAGCATCCCTGGCTTCTTCTAAACTGGTATAGCGATCTAAAGACCTTGCGTGATATACCCAAAACATGCTTCTTCCAGCACAATGTAGAATCAAAGATCACCCCAAGGTTCTTAACTGATTCAGAATAGGGCAAAATTGTGTCGTTCACATTAACAGGGCTGACATGAGATATCTTTGGAAGATAAAAGGAGACAGATTGGTCTCAAATTTATTTTTAAGCTGCTTAGTGGCCAAGTAGACTCTTCAGAGCTTTTGGGAAAAATAGGTCTATCCGTACATGTGCATTATGGCCGAAGAAAATATCTTTTCTACCAGGAATATGTGCGGACTCTTTATAGAGAAATATCCCCTATTTTTAGAAATATTAGGGAGGCCAATCAATTGATTATTGATATGGTTGGAATAACCCCTAATGAATTTTAGAGGCAATTGGGCTCCCTCTAGTTGTTTCTGACTGCTTTTTTGATGCTATTTTATAGTATTATTCCACTTTTTTTTTTCTCTTATTCTACTACTTTCATTAATCATCAAAATTGTAATTGGAATTTTTTCTGTAATTTTGATCTGACCAAATAAATAAATAAATAAACAAATTAAAATTCTTACGTAAATTGTTTGTGTCAGGTGTAACGCTTCTTTTCGGATCCTTTTTACACACTCTATTGATTCCGATGAATTGGTAACCATGTTGTTTACAATAGTCAAAAGGTTCCTTAGACACGTGACCCAATCTAATTTTGCTTTATTTACATCCGTCTTCGATATGGAGTCAGCGCAGGCTACGCCCTAAAAATGAATACAAGTGTCAAACTTGAAATTTAAGAGCATTAAGTATGGTTCTGAAATGTGGGGTCTGATATATTGTTAGATCAGCAACAAACCTTGGTCCATCAAGTGAAATTCTGTAAAATCTTATACCCCCTAGACTATATTCAGGACAAGAAATCTTCAAGAACATATTCCCTAACGAGCTATATCAAAAAATTATGGAACAGACAAGAGTCTAAAGATCTTGGCACCCATTTTTGTAAATAAAAAAAGTCATAAACTCAAACTTTCACTCCCATCTCTGGTAAAATAACTGCTTGTGATATTAGGGCCGCTTCATCAAATTAGAAACAGTAAATAAATATTTTTTCCATTTAGATTTAAACTTTCTACCGTAGGCTCAAGTTGAAACATTATGTATATATAAAAGGTAAAATACACTCGGTTATGTGTTTCAAGGTTTTTTATTATTATTAATTACAATTAACACTTAATACGTATTTCGACATTACTGTCATCCTCAGAAGTGGTTTTTTTTTTATAAATATATACATCGTGAAGTTATCTACATTAATTACATCAAAAAACATGTTAACATCGGTGGTGTGTGTGAATACTAATATAATAATATAATAATACTAAGTATTCACACACACCACCGATGTTAACATATGTTTTTTGATGTAATTAATGTAGATAACTTCACGATGTATATATTAAAAAAAAAAAACCACTTCTGAGTATGACAGTAATGTCGAAATACGTATTAAGTGTTAATTGTAATTAATAATAATAAAAAACCTTGAAACACATAACCGAGTGTATTTTACCTTTTATATTTCCATTTAGGCTGATCTGCCCTCTAGATTCTAGGTTACTGTCTGCCCCTAAGAATTATGTACTCTTTGCAATCGTCGCTAAAAAGAAAATTAATGAAGAGATACCTGGGAACAGAGTTAGTTCATCTAAAAACCAATAAACAGACTAAAAGCGAATATTGTTTCTTGAGCTCTGTGTCCGCGAGTTTCTCTTGTATTAATAATAAAAAGTGTGATCTACGCATATATCTCAGAATGATAATAAATAAATAAGTTTACAAATTATATTCCAGGTATTTAAGTGTCTAACGTTAGGAGATACACAAGGAAATCTTTAATTATGAGATCTTATTAGTATATGCGATAAAAACACAAAAATCTAACCTTAATAATGAGAATTATAGCCAGTAGAGAAATCAATTGCAATTTCATTTTGTTGTTGTTGTTGAAGAGATGCTCTTCACTACTGACTATTTTCCATATTTTCGTTTGTTGTTTACATAAAATTTCAAGACCAAATCCATGATATTTAAATAATTTGTTGTGTTTTTGTTTTTTTCATTATCGCTAATAGTTCAAGGTCGATTGTTATCATCAATCTTAATTTGTATTAATATTTATCAGCCAAATGCGACTGATATCAAAGAAGCCTCATGAGATCAGACAAAATATTCGGATTTTCAGGTTATTTGGGTTATTAGGCTTATTTTTATGAATAAAATCAAGTCAGCAGAGACAGCTCAGCTTTTTCTTGTATTTCTCAATACATGTTTATATTTAGATTATATATATAGAGATAAGCTCTTAATTCGAGAAATTTAACATAATTTGTATTAAATTTAATTAACAGTTCCGGGCTGTTCAATCTTCAGCTTTTTTTTTTGATAAAATAGGACGAAATTAAAAAAGGGCATCAGTAAAGTACTAGAATCCAAAGTCTCCCAAAAACAAGACCACACGTAATTTGTTTTGTATCCCGGAAATATATTTAAATGAAGTCTTGGTGGTATCATTTTGACTTCCTGGATGCCATTTGGAAGACCAACTCCCCGGAAGATTGTCTTTGGTGATGATTAGGATTTGGACGATAAATAAGAACAAATTTGACTTAACAAGAGTGTTGGGTATTGGTGAGCCCAAACATCCCATTGCCCCAGGGAATGGAACCCAGGATCTCCGTCGCGTGCTTTCCAGATCCTGGGTTCGATTCCCGGGAGCCATGGGATGTTTGGCCTCACCAATACCCAACACTCACAGTCTTATTAAATATATCTATCACTTGTTAAGTCCGAATCGAGGTATTTTGAATACTATTATTTTATTCAAATATATAGATCTCGTAAAATATTTTAAACAAATTTGAGTTCACACTCTGTCGAAGTCAAAAGCTCTGGTGTCTCAAAATTTCAAAGGTTTATTTCGACTCTTCAAAGGTTTGTTCATGGCTGCCAAAGACTACTTTTATTTTATAAAAGGGAGAGCCTTCTCGCAATAGTGATGAGGTATGAAATTCCTCACACTCACACTTTTACTCCACGTGTACATTCTAACAGAAATCGTTAAAACGAATTTTAAGATAATTGGAATAAAACAACTAAAAAAGTGAATCAGTAAAGTATAGGGTGTTTATAAAAGAATATCGGAGTTTTAACTCTTTATAATATCTATTACATTAAACTTACAGTTATAAATGATATGTCAAATGAAAAAGCAACTCAAACAGTTTTACCAAGAACCTTATAAATGTTCAATGTGACTTCCTTTTGTCACACGGCACACATCAAGCCTATAGCCGAGTTCTTCCCATATAATTGTAGCACAAGCTGCTTCAATCCGGTTTCTTAATTCAGGGAGGTCAGCTGGTAGCGAAGCACGTTCACACGGTCCTTGATGAAACCCCAAAGGTAAAAATCGCATGGCGTTAGGTCAGGAGAATGTGGAGGCCCTGTGATTTTTCGCCGGTATACGGCACAAAAAACCGCTTTCTAGCGGATTTGCGGCAGAAACATTGCACGCACATGCGCACTGGTGCCAACAAACAAACTGTTTGAGCTGCTCTTTCATTTGACATATCTATTATAACTGTAAGTTTAATGTAACAGATAAAACCCCGATATTCTTTTATAAACACCCTGCACTAGTATACAAAGCTTTCCAAAGACGCGAACACAAGTAATTCGTTTTGTATCCCGGCATCATTTAAGAAACGAGTCGTTAATTACAGTGGATGTTGTTCCCTGAGGAAGAACAAAAGTCAAGGGTTGAATAGATTTAAACTATTTACCGTAGGCACTAGTTAAAATTTGATAAATTCTAATTCAACAAAACTTTAGGTTATGTTAACGCTTATGACGAATTATATGAATAAGCATTTATTTATTTTATATTTTTTCAAACTTCGAGCCATAAGTCAGGCGGATTTTTTGTAAACTAATATGCAAAATCATCCCCCTGGTTTTGATGTTTATTTTCTTTTTTTTATATCTCGCTCTTAGATATCTTGGAGCCTCTCTTCTGCTTTCGTATGTTGATGCATCAACTACTTCAATTAATTCACTGTAATTTCATGATATCATGTTTCTATAAAAAAATCTTCTATTTGATGTTAATTGAGTACGTATTTTTTATAAGATACGATTATATATATATAGTTTGTATGAACACAAAATATTAAACCTGAACAAAAGGTATTTATAAAAGAAACTTTTCTATTCTCCATTTGATCTCAATAGAGAATAATTTATCATTTCTATATTTTCTCAAATTGTTACTTCTGATTTCAATAAATCAACTCTTAGATTAAGTAAATTTGTTAAACTGATTTAATGATTTTTTTAATATAATTTGTTATCAAAAATACATATTGTTTTATTTGCACAGTTTATTAAACTCCAGGACCTGGAAAGACAACCAGCCCTACATACAGTCCACCCTCTTTAAAATTTTAATCTATTATATTTTTTATTAAAAGGTTTATACGCGTAAACAGGTTATGTTTCAAGGATTTTTTGAAATTAAAATCAAATTAACATTTTATTTACATTTGGGCATTGCTGACATCATTAGAAGGTTGAGAAGAATTTGGAAACGTATTGCAATCCGTATTCACCGTACAAGAATATCAACACAGGTTGTTATAAAACTCCCATTTTCTTATTACAATCTAACCTCAACTCTCACCTACTAGTGACTGCTAATACATTTCCATAAAAACAAAATTCTATTCATCAGCCAATTCCAAAGAAATCGATTATGTAATTGGTTTTTCAAATCGAATTCCCTATTTATGGATGGAGCATGACAAAATAGATCACGATATTGAATAATTATTCAGGGTATATAAATACACTTTGAATTCGCTCTTAAATCATAGTAACTCAACAACATGAAATTCCAAATTGTTATTCTTTTGTTGGCGGTTTTCCAGGTAAATGAAATTTTATTAACTCTAGGATTAATTCATCGAAATTCGTGAGATTACTAATTAAACTAAAATGTAAGATTTAGTCCAGAAATGATATGATAATTAAGTGATTAGCACAGCGGAAGATTCGGTACAAATCCGAGTATTGCTTTCTGATATACCTGAAGAAGACCACAGAACCGTTTACCCAAAAACAAGTATCTTCAACTAACTTTGTTTTGATATTAAATTCAGGAAGCGTTATGTCGTCCCAACTTACATGAGAGATTAAAAGAATCCAAAAACGATTACGATAATGTTTTAATAACCTTGATGCATAGAATAAATAATATATTGTTAGATCGTTTAAGTACTCCAAACAAAATTAAATGTGCAAAAAACATTCAAACTCAGGTGGAACAAATTCCAGATAGAGTTCATGTAAGTAGTTATCAATCAGTTACTTTATTCTTTTATTAACTAATATCTAAATTGTTTGATTTTAGTTTGAAATTCAGACCTGCAAAGATGCTTCACCGCATAGAAATGCTTTATTGCATTGTTATATTGAGTTATATGAAAATAAAGTGAATTCGTGTGAAAGAATTATAGAAAAAGTAAAAAAATGTTGAATAATTAATTTATTTATAACTTGTAAGTTATAGAAAGTCGTGGAGTTACTAATCCATTAAATAAATCAATCATCTTCCTAGATTCTTCTTCATTCCTTAAACTTTCCATTTCCAAGGATATCTGTTTCCTTCTAAAAATCAATTCTGAATTTTGTCAACCAGGATGCATCCTCTCCAATAACAGTAACAAGAGCCTATGAGATCTTTGGTTTTGGGAAACTCACAGGAACCATATCTATAAAGTGAAATTCAATCCTATTTTAAGGAGCGTTGAAAAAGAAACGAACCCAAGGTCGAGAAACAGAAACTACCTGCTTCCTGTTGTCGTTGAAGACTGTGGGGCACCAATTGCGCCAGTTCTGTCTTTCCGTAATGAGTGTGTGCACACTGACGATGCTCATGTTGGCTATTGCTTTCACGGTCTTGGGTAACGAGTCCATCATTCAGCTGGACGATGTCATCTGTATTCCGGTGCATCATCAGCTAATGACGCCTTTTCTTGAAGCGCTTGTGTCACTCCTTGAGAACCCCTGACGTCAGAAAACGAACAGCACCTCTTTACTCTTCCTTTGACGCCCACAACAGGACTGACCACGTTGATCTGCTTCTACTGACTTTATATTGGTAAGTCACGTGGCTTGCACACATGACCCTCTAGCGGTGGGTTGTGAACTTCAAGCTCTTGTCGGAACGCCTTTTGTTACCGGTGTGCACGTCACTTCTTTGGGTTCGTTTCTTTTTGAACGCTCTTTACAAGATGACATCAACAGTTGAACTACTAATTTCACCGATCCCAAATCACCTGATAATAACAATTTCAGCTCCTAAATTAATTAATCCAAGAGAATTGTGTACATATTCCTAATATTCTGGGGCTTCTCTTTGCACTGCGACCTTCTAGATCAGATCTATTGTGCTCCCCCGATCTAGGAATGGTTCGAATTCGGGTGATGTTTTACCCCTGAATTCCTATGTCCATCCCTCAGGCCCTAAGTGCCTGGAATTGGAGGGGATGTGTACTCCCTTTTGCTCCAGCAGAGACGTTCGACTTTGGTTGAATTTTTTCGGCAAGTTGGGTTCGAACTCGAGTGACATTTTACCTCGTATTACTAAGCCTCAGCTTATCCGATAAGCCACGCTCGCCTCCTATTCCTAAATAAATAATTGTGATAAATATATAACTTTTAATAACTATGGTAGATATGATCTAAGGCCCAGAGTTGGAGGGATCTTGGGTAGAGACTGTCGATTGTTCAGGAGATTTTGATATTTCACCTTTATCTTCCAAGTTATTCGTACTCTGTATCTACGACATCCTGTTTACCGGTAATTCGACTACCCGAGGCATATATCATGTTATCAACGAATATTCTCTAAATGAAAGTAAAAGTAAAAACAATGAATTTATTTCTGAGTAATTTCCAAATAGTGATTGGATGAGTTCACAAATGAATCTGAAGTCATCAATATCTAATATGGTTTGGTTTTGGAGAGAGTGTTGAACGAGGAGTCCTCTTAGGGACGGCGAGGATCTTTCCCCAGGTAGACACTTTGACTATAGGGAAGGGCAAAATATTTCCAATATTTGAATTTCGAGGTCAGATTTTGAACTTTGGATAATGTTTACAAAAAAATGAGTCTTTTGCAGATATCTCTTCAATAATAATGTTTGTATAGATAAGGGTAGTAGAAATAGAATATCTTGATAATACAAATGATAAATGAAAATAATACAGAGCCCGATACAGCAGCGACCCCGCATCTGACAGTTCATTGGAAAGGCAACAATGAGCCCTGAACAGGATAGACATTAAGCTTAAGGGCGAGAGCCAACCCCGGGAGGAAAATTTAAGGAGGGGAATGTTGGGAATCTCCTAATCTCAGCGGGAAGTTCATTCTAACTTCTCACAGCAGCAACCGCAGGTATCGTCCTTGAATTATAAACAGCATAGGTCAAGGAAAGTCTGAAGAACGATAAAAGAGATATTTAGAAACGCCGGATTTTAAGATTTTAATTATAAAGTACGAGTACCTAACATCACATGAGCCGTATAATACCTGTATATTAATATCTTCGCAGGTTCCAATTACCCTGCCAAATAGAGATAGTGGAAGACACTTGGGGCAAATAGAGATAGTGATAGACTCTTAAGGCGGTGATCGGAAACATGTTCATCTAAATCCTAACCGGTACTGTCGCGTGGTCTTGAATGTTTCTGAATAAATTATTTTAAATTTATTGTATAATCTGACTTATGTACATTATTTTTCAACTTTCTAAAAGTTTACCTTCTATCCGTCTATCTTGTTCCAATCAATAACAAAACGCTATGTGCAAAAATTTAACTCAAACGAATAACTGCGAGGCGACCTTCATCGACCATGAAGTTCTGAAACTCAGAAGGTCATATTTTCATATGATCTTTGGCAACCGCGCATTCATAATTTTATTTTCTGACGAAGTTGAAGAGGTCGAATTTTTCAAGTCTTGTAAATTTTAAAATTTCATAATATAATTCTTCATACGAAGAAATTGAAGCAAAATTACAAGAATAATCTTTATTTTGATTTTTCTTAGCAATTTCTAAGTCTTCGACTACATTCTCAAAATCAGCTTTCCAGTCTTCTAAATTGCAAGTTCTTACAAAAATTTCATCTTTTTTAGTTGTATCTTGTATAGAATTTTTAATAAAATCATAAACTGATTGCAATCTTGCAAATCTAGTTTCCTTTTTGACTTCTAATTTCTGAATTATTTTATCAGCCATGATTAATTAGTTTTAAATAAATTTCATTCAATAAATAAAATTTTAATATAATATTCAGAAATTAACTGAGAAAATATATTATAAATAAAAAAAATAAATAGATATTCAAATGAGTGAAATGAAATACTCGAATATTCTATTTTCATATGAGAGAAGAATACGATTCTTGGAAAAATTTGTTTTTACTCACGCACTGGCCAACCAAATGAGATGAGAAGATCTCGGCCCCATGAGAATGCAAAGATGATCCCAAAAAATATCCGGCTCGAAGGACCAAATATGATCGATAGCTCAGATTATAATGGACTGTATAAAAAATAATATAAAGGGATGGTCACAACTATATAAATGATGTAGCACTAAAAAATATTTAATTAAATATGCGCTCACCTGCATTTAAATATGCCCTGCGTCTTCTTCTTTCTTCCTGAGCAGACCATTAGAACTCCTAGGTTTATAGAAATTCTGCCAGGTGGCGAGAGAGGGAATATTTGAAAGTGTGTAATTACCCAACAATTCTTTTTTTAGTTATTTTATTTTCTTGCAGATAACAATAACAATCTCACAACAGATGAAAATGAATTGTTTTTGCATATTGTTGCGGAAGACCGTATCAATTACCCAATTGCTATTAAATCTTCTCTTAGTAAAAAATAATATTCAATTTTCGTACGTTGTATGTTTTGATCATAATATTTTGAAAATGTTCATGTTATTTCAAGGATTGTTCTAACTTCAAGGTGTTTAGGGTCGTTTAGAAGATGTCCGATTCAAGTGAAATTTCGTAGTGTTTTGGAAGATTAGGAGATGGGAATTTTGACTTTCGGAAGCTAAGGGACACCCTAATTCGGCCCGTCTTCGTCTAAAACCGCTGAATATTAGAATATATTTATTCCCGTATGACTCAACGCCACCCATGAGACTTTATGATGATAAACTTTGGCAAAGAGTATCAAAACAAAAACAAGATAAATCCAAATAAATAGAATTGATTGAATCCATTAGCGATTAGTTAGAGGAGGGAAAACATCATGAGAAGACATTTGATTCCTCTGCTTTTTTTATTCTTAGCTTGTTCTAACCTCCAGGTAGTATGAATTTTAAAATTTATTTAGCTATCACGAATAAGATCTTTAATAATTTCTCTAAAGGATGTGAAAAGTGAAACGGAATTGGAGAAAGCCAGATACGAATACGGCATGTGTATTGGATTTCTCGGTGCCTCCCTCGTGGATGTAAAGAACAAACCGTCGGCCTCGCCGGAATATAAAGAATGTGGAAAAAGGCTTGAGCCACCTGTGGCACATCTAGACGCTCTAATGACGGTAAGGAGTTTTTTTTTATCTTCTTTCTTTAAAATATGGACGTGGATTGTTATGGGGTCTGCTTACCACATTTCTCTCCAGGTGCCACAAGTGTCTACTATTCTCCCTCTTCTGTGGGAGGTTAAAGGTAGGGCTGGACGGTAATGGATTTTCATTACCGACCGATAATGAAAAAAAAAACCGTTTTTTACCGAGTTTTGAGAAAAACCGGTTTTTACCGATCTTACGGTAAAAAACCGAGTCGTTTTTTTACCGTAGGTTTTATCGAATTTTTCTCTTTTTCCATATTTTTACTTGAATTTTCATCACTTTAATAAAATTATACACTTCACATATATACAGTAGCATTTCCAAGTGTAATTTTTATATTTCCTTTAAGGTCTTTTTCGCATCTAAAGCCATTTAGACCCCATCAGTAATAATTAATTAATTTAAAATGCTTGGTAGCCAATTCAATTGAAATACATTTTGCTCGCTTGTAATGGGAAGCGACCTCGGGACCTCAGGTACACCCACAAGATATGAACCCCAGGGAGAATATTTTTTGAATATATTCCAAAAATCCTTTCAAAATAAGGGATTTATGAAATAAGTATAATTATTGAAACTTTTTTAAATACGTACGTATTTAATAAAAAATTTTTAGACAAACATATTTGAAGAGACGCAAGAGTGAAAGGGGGTTTAGCCTCAACCCCCCTCCCTCTCCCTCTCTTCTCTTTCTCTCTCTCTCTCAACGACACACAGAGGCGCGCAATAAAATTTATTATAAGCCTACATTTTATAAACTGTTTTTTTTTCTGCTAAAAAAAATAAAAAGATAGATTTTTACCTATTGATATAAAAATTTAATTTTAATTAAATATAGTCTATTTAGATAAAATAAAAAATAGTCTATCATGTTCTATATATCATTGAAATCAGAAAGAAATTTCCAATTTAATTAATCTAATTAGACCTGAAAAAATTAGAGATATTAAATTTATTATTATAATTAATTTTATTAATTTTATTATATTCGTGGGGAAATATTTATATTTTGTTACCCTGGCAACTTCTCTTTCCTATGAAGTAGTAAAGTGTACTTCAGAATATTTCAAGGGCGAAATGAAAATATACATTTTAAAGAGCATCTAAAAAATAATTGATTTTTGAATTTTAATCGAAATCGGAGCGAAGTAATATCAATTTTTTTTATTTTTTAGGAGAAGCAAATCAATTGTGCCTCCAAGAATCCTGAAGAGGAACGGAATCGGTGTTTTATAAAGATTTTTCTAAGTGGAAGTGAGAAATGTAATTTCTATTTTTCTCAACTCCACCCTTGCCTGGAAAAATATCCAGTGCCGACCCCAATGGACAATAACAATTAAATTTAACTGTTTTTTTTTATTTATTTGTAATTTCTTTTTAATCTCACCCGAATTCATCTCCTTTAACCAAAATATTGTTGTAAAAATGAATGATTGTTGAAATACTAATTAAAAATATTATTGTCAATTTAATTGTTTTTAATAATGAAATTCAATAAACGAAATAAATATTTTTTTTTATACCTGTATAATAAATTATTTAAAAAAGAAAATAATAACATTAATTTAGATTAAACTAGCTGGAATGCACACTTTTGGCAGGTTTTTTTTTCTTAAGTTTCAAAAGACATTATAAATTTAATTTAAGGTATGATGTCATCAAAACGTTAAAAAAAAAAACTAAATAAATTAAAACAGAATTATCCCCATTACTTCTAAGCTTCAAGTCTTCAATGCGGTCGTGAGGTGATACCAAAAATTCAAAGAAAGTGAAAAACTTGTAAGGTCTTTTATTAATAAGGTTAGCCTTTAATATACCTAATTATCTTATTACCCTGGAGATGGATTTGGCTCAATCTCTGCTTTCACCTTCAAAATGCACATAAGTTTTCTCCTGGAATTACCAAGTATGCCTATCACTAACAAGGGGAGTGCATAGCCTTCATGTCACCGATTTGAACGAAAAATGTTTTAAAAACAAATTCTGTTAAAGCGAGAGAACGCACTTTCTAAACAAAAAATGTTAAAGATTTTGCCAGTATATCTTAAGCTGTTGCTAACAATAACATTTTACAAAAGCCGCGATAGGTAAATCGGTAGCGTTCATTCGTAAACAAGAAATTTCGAGTTCGAATCTCGCCATGTGCATTTTTTTTTTTTTGTGTAATTTATTTTTTTGGATTTCTAAGAATATTTTTTAATATGAATAAATAAATTTTATCATTTTTTTATTATTTTCTTTTAATTTTTAACATGTTGTTACAAATATTTAAAGAAAATTCAAATGCTTTCTGTTAAAAAAGGAAATATTTAATATTATACGAGAAATATATTACTATTAACATATAAATAAATGTACAAGCTTCTTCTTCTTCTTCTTCTTTTTTTGCCTTTATTATTTTCGCGGTGCGGGGTCGGCGGTAAAGGGGTCGGCAGAATGGGTTTTTGCAACCGGAAGAAATAGAACAGGCCGGCCCGTCGCACGGTCTGACGCCTGATGAAAATATAGAAGGAAGAGACAGACATGTAAAGAATAAGACTGTCAGTCCTAGCTCGGGTAGCTCGTGGTCGCCATCCACGTACCCACAAGATGTGATCCCCTCAGCAAACATAAATAAATGTAAAATATAATTTAATATTTAATGAATATATAAAAATATAGAAAATTTATGTATTTTTATGTATTCATTAAATAATAAATATTATTGTAAGTTGTCAAGTCAAAAATTTTCGTTTAAATCGGTGACATGAATGCTATGCACTCCCCTTGTAAATCAGACAAAAAGTCACGCTTCTTTTTGTATAGAAATTTCATTAGCAATGGAGAGATAATTAGGCCGAATTCTCTTTAAATACAAAAAAGTGAAGGATTAAAATTAACAATAATCTTACACTTGATTTTTTGAAATGCGATAATAAATCAAACAACATTTAAATAAATAAATAATTCTTTTTATCTTAAGTAAACAAAAAAACTGGTGTCGCTATGCAAATTGTTTATTTAACTTTTTCTATTCATACAATTAGACATACACATACAAGTTTAAGAATTACTTTAAAAAAAGCCAACGTGTAGGTCATGGGACACCCGCCAGGAACGAAGTTCCTCAAAACGTGTATATCCGTCAAAAATCTCGACATCGAATTTTTGACATGAATCCAATATATAGAGGTAAGAGAAAGTAAGAAGCTCCAGTGAAAGTAGAAGAAAAAAATGTTTATTTAGTTTTCCCCAGTCAACCTATGGAAAAAAACGCCACAAAAATCCGATAAGTAGTTTCAAAGTTATTAAATTATAAAAGAAAAATTAAAATTAAATCTCACAATTATTATTCTATAATTAATCCTATAAAATAATATTTTTATCATAAATACACAAAGTGTTAAAAAAAGAATTAATTAAATCTCCTAATTTATTTTCAATTAATTAATCCCTGGCCTACGTCATCAATTGAATTTTGTTGCCAAGGCTTATGATTTGTTTACAGTCGGATTTTATGAAAAGGTTTAAGTGAGGAAAAATCCAACAAGTTGTTGTTGTTGTTGTTATTAGCTAATTAGTTTAGTGAGTGGTTATAATTAAACACGTAATATGATAAGGCGTTATCTATCGTAGGGTATCTCTATATATATAAAAGAGAAATTGGGAATTTTTTAATTTAATGTTTTAATATAAATAAAAAGAAAAGAAAATTAGAAATCAACAAATAAGATGAAATCGTTTGTAGCTATTTTATTCATCTGCCTATTTCAGGTAAATAATTATTATTTTATTTTTAGGAAAATTCATTTATACGAATAGAGTAATTATAAAATAATTTTTTTTTTATTATTTTTATTTTATTTTTTTTTTTTACTTTTTTCATTTACTTATTTTTTTTTTTTTTTTTATTTTTTTTACTTTTTTTTTTATTTTTTTTACTTTTTTTTTTTTATTTACTTATTTTTTTTACTTTTTTTCATTTTAAATTTTATTTACTTTATTTTTCATTTTTTTTTTTTTATTTTTTTTGTAATTTAGAGGATCTTTTAACAGAAAGTTATGTTTTCTTTTAAAAATTAAAGAAGGCTAAATAAATAAATTAAAAATTAATAAAAGGATTTAGGAAAGAGTTTGGTGCGTGGCACAATTAATTTTCTTATTAAAGATGGGCACAAACAATTTTTAATTATAGAAGTTTAATTGTGACAGTAGTCAGTGGCGTCATTTCAAATTTTTATTGGGGGGGGGGGCAAACTTTTTTTTTTTTTAATTTACTTACAAATAAGTACTCAAATTTAGCGAAATGATATTTAATAGTTTCTATACTCGTAGATGTATTTCGAAGTATTTTATTGAGAATAATATAAAATTTTATAAAAATCAGTCCCCCTAGGGGGGGGGGCAATTGCCCCCTGCCCCCACCCCAAATGACGCCACCGTCAGTAGTTGAAATAAAAAGAGGATATTTTTTGACGCAGGTTTATTATTTGGCTGAGCGACCGTGCTAGCACTCAGCTTCCATGATTATACTCATCATCAAGGGCGGATCCAGAGGTGTTTCTCGGGGGGGGGGGGGGTAATCTGGTGTGACTCGTCGCACAGCACCAGGGGCGTATATAGAAATTTTTTCGGGGGGGGCCTGTTCTCAAAAATTTTTCTACGAAAAATTTTGTTTTTCGCGGAACCAAAAATTTTTTCATGTGCCGTTCGCGGAACCAAAAATTTTCCCGTCCGTTATAATATTTTACCTTTTTTTTAGAGCCAAAATTTGCCGTTCGCGGCAAATTTCACTCTTTTGCGTAACCTGGTATTTTCGTGAGAATATAAATACTAATCAAATTTTTAAGTATTGATTTTTAAAATTTTACGTTAAAAATATATTTTTTTGCGAAAAAAAGGTATTTTTCCATATTTCGGGGGTGGTAATTACCCCCTTTACCCCCCCCTTGTATCCGCCCTTGCTCATCAGCATCATAGGGTCTGGAAATCACAATTTAGAATTATATTGTTGTACATGAATTAACAATCTCATTTTTATAGACAATTTTATATTTTTTTCATGGATTAGGGCGTTCAGCGTCCAAGGCCTTACAATTTTATAAAATGTTTTAATTTTTTTTAAAATATAAAACACAACTTTGGTGTTTAATATTTAACAAAAATATTCATAATAAAATTCTATTATTTATTATAGCAGAACAATATTTCTGCATTTTTATTTGTTTTTATGACTTTTGACATTCTCGAACATTTAAGAATAATATGGAAAATTATTGAAAATCAAAGTAGTGTTTTGTATTTTACAACAAAAAAAACATTCTCTATAAAAATGAGAATGTTAATTCATGTATAATTCTAAATTCCTGATCATGATGAGTATCAAAAGTGCTATCACGGTCGCCAGCTCAATTAAATTAATGTATTTATATATTACCTCTCTCGCGTGATAATATAGTCACTAAATTCTTATTTATTTCAATGAAACAAATCAGGTTAGTGAATACTTTATAGTTTAAAGCTCCGAATTTCAACCTTTAGTTTAAATACAGCTTTTACGAACCAATCACCTTTAAATACGTTCTTGCAACCCAAAATTATTTAGGGAAGGTTTAAACCACCAAAGGCGTTTAACGAACCGTTAAATACGTTCTTGCAACCCGGCATATGCCTCATTTTATATAAATTCAAAATATTTTTTTTTTTTTTTTTTTCAAGTTAATCTCATGTGAGACCCAATTAGATTTGGAATTAGCAGAAACGGAATTCTACCAGGAGTTCAATATGATTCTAATTAAAGCCCGAGAGATTGATGCGAATGTCGACGCTACAAATGAACAAAAACTCTGCGCTATTGAGGTCAAAGACAAAGAAACCATTGTGATTAATATCCATATGAATGTAAGTCATCTAATTTTGATAATTAAGATTTAAATTTTT
>JAKCPI010015723.1:0-35902 GCA_023213315.1 Euborellia annulipes | reverse complement strand
GAAGATATATTAACAAATATAGAGGTAAGAGAAAGTAAAAAACAAAATTTATATTCTTTTAAAATTATAACTTCCAAACAAAAGAGAATAGAAAATTTCATTTATTAATTAAAGCATTAAAGTCCGTCATAGAAAGTTAATTATTAATTATCGTTTTTTCTTTTGTGTTGTTGTTGTTATTGTATAATCTGTTCATTTCAAAATACGTAGCAACTAAATATGAAATCCTTAAAAGTAAAAATAACAAGTGATTATACCTGGATGTATATTAATTGTGTTAGTATTTATAACCGGAACAAAAAGATTTTAGATTTTTGTTTTAAATTTAAATATTACAACATTTATTTTTTGGTTGGATGAAAAAAGCAAAAAAACAAAAGAGAAATTATAATTCTTATCCTATTTACTACGAAATGAATTTTTTTTAAATAAATATAGAGGACGTCACAGCAACTCCCTCTCCTCGTAGAGTTGACTGTCAGGGCTATTGTGGTGAGATCCTATATTCCAATCCAGGGCTTGCTTGAGGATTTGTTTACATTAAATAATTAATGAAAAAATCCCTATAAGCCCAGGATTTGAACACGGATCTTCTTTGTAGAAGCCACTACACCAGTGAGCCTCGCTCTTGTTTATTATACCGATGATTTTCTATCTGTCGATTAAGTTTGCTAGTTAACTAGAAGTGAAGCAACCGGTTGTTACGAGTTTAAGATTTCCAAATGACGTTTAGTCAACTTTAAAAAATAAAAAAAAGAATAATTGACTTTCCTTTATCAGGGATATATGCTTAGCTAAATTTTTACAAAAAACCGATTAACTAATTGACTTGGTTAATTTTAAACTGGTAACCGTTGGCTCTAGTTGAAACATTATGCTTTAATAAAAGAATTAAATTCACAAGGTTTTGTGTTTCAATAATATATTAATTTGATATTAACAATTTATACGTATTTCGACACCATATGTGTCATCTTCAGAAGCGAATTACATACTGAAGATGACACATATGGTGTCGAAATACGTATAAAGTGTTAATATCAAATTAATAAATTATTGAAACAGAAAACCTTGTGAATTTAATTCTCCTATTAACTGACTTGGGTTTTGGAAACCCTAGTTAGGACACTGTCTAGTGTCACTTGTGAGTTTTTATTTTCTCTTACCTCTATAGATGTTAATATTATAGAGAGAGAAAATATTGGATTCAAAATGTATATTCTCATTTTGTGATTGAAATCTTCTGAAGACCACTTTACTCTCGTACTCCATAGGAAAGATAGGAGAAATGGTTGCCATGGTAACAAAATATAAATATTTTCACTTATTAATTTTACATCTTGAAAATCGAATGTATCGTACTGTCAGAAACTAAATACATATCGACAAAAAAAATCTGGTGTGACAAGCACAATACACAACTTTCGATTACCGAAGGTAAGAGAAAGTTGTGTGCTGTGCGCCAGTCACACCAGATTTTAATGATATTTTTCAAAAATCCTTTCGTATAAATACTCTTTTCATTTATTCTATAACTGCGCGCAGCGATGCGTGCGATCCTTGTACAAGTATGTTTATTATGCAATAAGAAGACGTGTTTAAACAAGAATATATTTCAATCAAACAAATACCAAAATTGATTTATAAACATTATTATGAATCATCCTAAAGTGCCAAGGGGCTTGGAGTAGTTGGTAGCGTGCCTACCTTCTATACCGAACGTCTCGGGTTCGGACCCCAGGCAGTCCGATAATTTTATTTAAGGCATTTGGATACCAAATGACTTAAATAAAATGCCTGGACCCCCCAATTGATATATTAAACATACTGATTATCGTAAAAAGTCTTAAAATGGCCTCAGTTGCCGAAAAGACTGTGTGAATGTGAGTGTGAATGAGAAAAAAGTGTGAATGTTTAAAAAAGAAAAAAAAAAAATCATCCTAAAGTGAAGAAAACGATTTTTTAGTTTCCACCATTCACCTTCAAAAATGCCCTTGAATAAACGTCATAAGGCACGGAGCTTTTATTTTTTATTGAATTCTCTTTAAATGGTTCTCGATTTGGTCTGATCTCGTTCCCATTCAGGATTTAGATTAATAGTAGGGTTCGAATTGAGTGCATAAAAAAAAAAAAAAATAACGCGATTCAATTGAAATCTTTTTCATTTTTCTAAAACTTTATTATTATTCTTGGGAAAAGGGTCAACTAAAGCTAAACTTCAAACATAAATGCTACTTGCTGTTACTTTCAAATTGTTTAATTTTTAATCACTGAATCTATTATTAAAAAAAAAAAAAAATTAGACTTATTTTCATAAGAGAAATTTGAGCCTTCGGGCTTGATGTAGTTGGTAGAGTGCCTACTTTTTATACCGAACGACGCGGGGTCGGACCCCAGGCAGTCTGATGATTTTATTTAAGCTAAATAGAGAAGTCTGAACCCCCAATAGATATTATAAATAATAACGGTTATCGGCGATGTCTTAAGAGGGTTCAGGAGCGTACTTTAAAAAAAAACTAGACTATTATAAGGAATTTTTCAATGCGGTTTTTTTTTAAATGAATTAAATTCATAAGAGATTATTGGGACATGAAGCTATAATTTTTTTAATGACTTATTAAAAAATTATCGTAATTAATTTTTTTGTTATCAAGCAAATACAAAAAAACAATCTGTCCCAATAGTCTTTAATTTTTTTTAAATTTAAAAATGAATTTATTGTTATTATTAATCACATATTAATTAAGAAATTTTTAAAATAAGCTTAGATGATTTACTTAAAAACCAACTGTCAAATTAGTTCAGCATTCTTGCAATAGATGGCAGGCAAGTCTAACAGACGATATAGTATTAGCCTATATTTATATATTTTTATGCTTTTATAAAAGATACATAATATATAATAACATTTATAAAGTATTTATTGTTAAAAGATCAATGAAAATCAACCAAATGCATTAAATATTATTAGCTACCATTCTGACATCTCTTGACAAATTTTTGAATTACTTGATTTTTTGGGCATACTTTTTATGACACACAACGCCCTCTTATCGGGAAAAACATGCGTAACCACTTCACTCCCGTTCCCCCTTAAAAGGCCTAAGTTGCCGAAAAGACTGTGGGTATGTGTGTGTGAATGAGAAAAATATGTGAGTGTTAAAAAAAAAAAGAGAAATTTGATGGACATGATTTGCGATAAAAAAAATTATTAAATAAAGTCTCTGATCTTATTTGATTGGCAAACGAATATTAAAAAGGAAATTTGTTTACTTGTCATCCTACTGAATTGACTTTCTTTGGGATCCGATCAACTGAAAGTTTCCGTTTGTGATTTGGCTCTTATAAAATAAACATAAATCGAGGAAAGCCCCCCCCCCCCCCCCATTTTTGTCCGCCATCCGAAAGGTAGATTTTAAAAACATGAAAATAATCAATTCAAATGTTTTGTACTCATTAAAGGAAAAAAAAAATTTGGTAAACATTTTTCTTACTAGTCTGACAGTGAATTTTTTACTTTCTCTTACCTATGTATATATGTAATATATATATAGAGAGAAAGTATTGGATTCATGTCAAAAATTCGATGTCGAGATTTTGATGGATCTTCACGTTTTGAGGTCCCCTGAATCCAAAAAAGTGGTTTTTGCGACATGGTCTGTCTGTGTGTGGGTGGGTGTGTGGGTGTGGGTGTGTGTGTGTGTGTGTGTTCAATTTTAAGCATGAAGGAATTGAGCTACGAGGTTGAAATTTTATATTTAAGTTAGACACCCACCTAGAAAGTGAAAATAAGCTTTTAATCAAAATCGGCCAAAGAGTACTAGTACTTTACTGATGTACTTTTTCAGTTTTTTTCGATTTTCTCAAAATTTGCTCCAACGATTTTTTTTAAAAATTCAAAAATCAATTATTTTTTAGATGCTCTTTAAAATGTATATTCTCATTTTGCGATTGAAATCTTCTGAAGACCACTTTACTCTTGTATTTCATAGGGAAGATAGGAGAAATGGTTGCCATGGTAACAAAATATAAATATTTTCCTATACTTATAAATTTTACATCTGAATTCATATGTTCCGTACTGTCATGTCGGGAACTAAATATATGTCGACACAAAAAATCTGGTGTGACAAGCACAGAACACAACTTTCGATTACCGAAGGTAAGAGAAAGTTGTGTGCTGTGCGCCAGTCACACCAGATTTTTGCATTTATATAAAATGAAAGAAAAAAAATCTGGGGAGACTGTTCGAACAACACGCATCTTTCTCTTACTCTCGGTAATTGAAAGTTGTGTTCTGTGATTGTTACCCCATATTTTTGTGTTGACATATTTTTAGTTTTCGCCGATATATTGGATATATGTAAGCGAGGTGAATAGTTGAATCAATATGTAGAAGGATGAGAAAAAAAGGCCAAGCAACTATTATTTCTTTATTGGTATCAAACCCACAGCCACGTTTCGGTCGACTATGCGACCATCTTCATGGCTCGGGTTTAGTCAATAGTAAACTTCTTAAATTCTTTGATAGACATTTATTTACAATTTACGATCTATCACAATTATATTCAGCGCCAGTCAAATTTAATATGATATGTAATTGTGATAGGTTGTAAATTGTAAATAAATGTCTATCAAAGAATTACTATTGACTAAACCCTAGCCATGAAGGTGGTCGCATAGTCGACCGAAACGTCGCTGTCGGTTTGATAACAATAAAGAAATAATAATTGCTGCTTGGCCTTTTTACTCATCCTTCTACATATTACATATATTCAAGATATTTATATTTTGTTACCATGGCAACCATTTCTCCTATCCCCATTTTTCCTATGGAGTACGAGAGTAAAGTAGTATTCAGAAGATTTCAATGGCAAAATGAGAATATTCATTTTAAAGAGAATCTAAAAAATAATTGATTTTTGAATTTTAATCAAAATCGTTGGAGCGAATTTTGAGAAAATCGGGAAAAAAAATACTCTTAAAGTGCATCGATAAAGTGCTAGTAATTATAAAATAAAATTTAAACTTATGACCGTACATTCTTGTTGTAAAATTAAAATTAAATATACAAATATTACATTTGATTATTTGCTTGTTGATAAATCACTTTTAATTATGATATATGAGTGTCGAAATACGTTCAAGCGTTGATTTATTTATACTATTATAACCAGTATAAATAAAATAAGCCCAAGCCAATCTGTCTGTCTGTTTGTAGCATATAGACTCCGAAATTAGTCACGGAATTTTCATTTTGAGAGAATTTACCCGGGGTGGTTTAAGGATCTCATGTTAGGAGACTCCTCCTCTCATTTACTTTCTCTTACCTATATATGTTAATATATAGAGAGAAAGTATTGGGTTCATGTCAAAAATTTGATGTCGAGGTTTTGATGGATATACACCTTTTAAGGTAAGCATGAAGGAATTGAGCTAGGAGGTTGAAATTTTATATTTAAGTTATACACCCTCATGAGGCATGAAAATAAGCTTTTGAACAAAATCGGTCAAAGAGTACTAACTGATGTACGTTTTCAGTATTTTTTCGATTTTCTCGAAATTCGCTACAACGTTTTTGATTAAAATTCAAAAATCAATTATTTTTTAGATGCTTTTTCAAATGTATTTTGTTCTCAAAATTGTTTGAAGCACACTTTACTCTTGTACTTCATAGGAAAGATAAGTAGGAGAAATGGTTGCCATAGTAACAAAATATAAATATTTTTCTCTGATTAATGATGATTGGGAAAGCCTGGTGTAGGATAGATGATGAACAACAATTGAAACTGCTGGAGGTATTTTCAGGCCAAATTTTATTCCACTATTCAGTCGACGTTTCGGGAGACTTAACGCTTCCCTTCATCAGGACTAATGTGGTTATAAAATAAACCTTCGCTGGTTTAGTCTATAACCACATTAGTCCTGATGAAGGGAAGCGTTAAGTCTCCCGAAACGTCGACTGAATAGTGGAATAAAATTTGGCCTGAAAATACCTCCAGCAGTTTCAATTGTTGTTCATCATCTATTTTTCTCTGTTTATAAATTTTAATTTTGCCTACGGGCTTGGTCTAGTTGGTAGCGTGCCTACCTTCTATACCGAACGTCCCGGGTTCGGACCCCAGGCAGTGCGATGATTTTTTTTAAGCCATTTGGATACCAAATCGCATTATTTTTGCCCAGCGTCGAGGTGAAATCAAAAAAATGCGCCTCGATTTTCTGTTTTATATAAAAGCGAGGATATATGAAACAAATAAAATTCTGTAGGGGTTTTATTTAAGTGAAAATATTTCCTCGCTTTTATATAAATCAGAAAAGCGAGGTGCATTTTTTTGATTTCACCTCGACGCTGGGCAAAAATAATGCGAGGCGCCCCTTTTTGCATCTCCGATGTTTTTTGGCTGAGATTTAATTATCTATAAGCTATAGAGCGGATTTTTTTTTTTAAATATCTTTTATTTAATGCGATTAATCTAAAAAAAAATGTTATTTTTTTGATAATCAAAAAAAGGGCTTCTATAAGTTGTAGAAATTTTAAATAGCTTCAATTTAAAAAAAATTTGAGATCGATAGCTTCGAAATTATGGCCGCAATCTACCAAAAGCATTAGCACCTCTAGACGCGCACCTTAACCTTATATTTCGAAGGCACAGACTCCAAAACATTGTATCTTCATAGCCAAGGTTTTTTTTTTTTTTTTTTTTTTGGAATGGGTGCATAAGGTCAGAAGACCTATAATGACCAGTGGTCACATGCAGCCAGGAAGAAAATAAAAACAAAAGGAGAAGCATAAAGGGGAAACTCAACTGCGGGAACTGAGAAGATGCCTGTTGAGGTTAGACTTGAAAGTCTGAAGATTGTAGGTTTTGTCAACAAAGATCATGATCACTCAAAGAGCTGTTGTTTTGGAGTGTGTGAGTTCAACCTCTGAGGAAGAAGACCCTTCAGTGCTTTCGGAATATAAGGTTAAATAAAACTCGCTGAAAAAGTACATTTGTTTTTTCACTCAATCCTGCCGAAAATAATAGCCTCTTATATTTGAGTATATTTGAGTCTCGGCCTTACTCTACATCAACAATTTAACTTTGCGTATTATCAATTTATTTGTAAATATTTCGATCCCAGTAAGATGAAATCATCCTCAAATAAATATAAAATTTGCATTCATGGAATGCTTGGCATATTGGATGGGAAGTTTTGCATAACATCTGTTGCTTGTACTTGAAGATGATTCCATATAACTGGAATCAAAATATTTACAAATAAAGGGATAATATGCAAAGTTATTTAATTTTTAGACGAAAAAATCTGGTGTGACTGGTCGCACAGCACACCTCTTTCTCTTACACTTCGGGAAGACAAAGCTGTGTACTGTGCTTGTCACACCAGAATTTTTGTGTTGAGATATATTTAGTTTCCGACAGTAGGGTATATATATATATATATTTTTTTATAAAAAAAACATTCACACTTTTTTCTCATTCACACTCACACTCACACAGTCTTTTCAGCAACTCAGGCCATTTAAGACTTTGACGATAACCGTTATGAATATAATATACATGTATTATTTGAGATCCAGGCATTCTTATTTAAGCCATTTGGTATCCAAGTGGCTTAAATAAAATCATCGGACTGCCTAACCCGCGAGGTTAGCACGCTAACCTCTACACCAAGCCCCGAGGGCTATCTAAAATTTATAAACATGGGAGAATATTTATATTTTGTTACCATGGCAACCATTTCCTCTATCTCTCCTATCTCCTATGAAGTACAAGAGTAAAGTGGTCTTCAAAAGATTTCAAGGGCAAAATGAGAATATACATTTTAAAGAGCATCTAAAAAAAATAATTGATTTTTGAATTTTAATCAAAATCATTGGAGCAAATTTTTAGAAAATCGAAAAAAAAGTGAAAAAATACATCAGTAAAGTACTTTTAAGTCAATTTTGTTTAAAAGCTAATTTTCAAGGTCCATGGAGGTGCCTAACTTAAATATAAAATTTCACCCTCGTAGCTCAATTCCTTCATGCTTAAAATTGAACATACACACAGAGAGACAGACCGACCATGTCGCGAAAAACAATTTTTTCGATTCAGGGGACCTCAAAACGTGAAGATCCATCAAAATCTTGACATCGAATTTTTGACATGAATCCAATACTTCCTCTCTCTATAGAGGTAGTCTTCACTACGGTACCAAATTGATTACAAAAGAACGAGTTTATTAATCATTACCAACTATAAACTAAAATAAACAAAATTGGTATTATTTTACAAAAGTTTTTAATAATAAAAGTCACTGGTGCTCATAAATTACCCCCCCCCCCCCCCCGAAAATCAAGTTTGGCATTTACGTGGTAAGCCACAGATAGGTTAATAGGTAAATAAAAGAATAGCAGCTAAAATTATTGACCCGCTAGGTTGACGTTTCGGTCTTGGTAAAGACCATCTTCAGAACTTGAGGGCTGTCAATATAGGCATACAACTAGGGATGAAACGATACGAGTAAATACAAGTACATACTCGATACTTTTCTTTCGATACCAAGTACTTTTGGAATCGATACTTTGGAATCGAGTACCAAGTAAGTATCGGTCGAAAATACTCGTATCGATACTCGGTCCACGTACGCGATGATTAGTTAGGTCGGAAGAACATTTACGTCCATTTGTTCTTATTCACAATAGAAATAAATGAACTGGTTTGTACCACCGTATTTTAATTTTTACTTTCTCGTACCTCTATATATATGTTAATATATAGAGAGAGAAAGTATTGGATTCATGTCAAAAATTCGATGTCGAGATTTTGATGGATCTTCACGTTTTGAGGTCCCCTGAATCCAAAAAAGTGGTTTTCGCGACATGGTCTGTCTGTCTGTGTGTCTGTGTGTGTGTGTGTGTGTCTGTGAACAAAATATCTCAAGAACGAAAAGAGCTAGGAAGTTGAAATTTTATATTTAAGTTAGGCACCCCCATGGGACGTGACACGAAGCTTTTGAACAAAAACGGCCAAAGAGTACTAGCACTTTACTGATTCACTTTTTCAGTTTTTTTCGATTTTCTCAAAATTTGCTCCAACGATTTTTTTTAAAATTCAAAAATCAATTATTTTTTAGATTCTCAATAAAATGTATATTCTCATTTTGTGATTGAAATCTTCTGAAGACCACTTTACTCTTGTACTCCATAGAAAAGATAGGAGAAATGGTTGCCATGGTATCAAAATATAAATATTTTCCCATACTTATAAATTTTACATCTTGAATTCAATTGTACCCTACTGTCGGAAACTAAATACATGTCGACACAAAAAATCTGGTGTGACAAGCACAGTACACAACTTTCGATTACCGAAGGTAAGAGAAAGTTGTGTGCTGTGCGCCAGTCACACCAGATTTTTATTATAGGAGTGTTTAACAGGGAAACACCTTGAAAAATTATTATTTTTTGGGTAGTATCTCTAAAACTGAACTTTTTTCTTAGTCGTCGTTTTTTGTTTTTTTTTTTAAGAACTTGATTATTTATTGCTGTGGAGATTTAATCAAGGTTCTCAGGGACTTTGCACCCAGGAGATTAAATTAAAATAATCTTTTATTTAATTTATTTTTGCCGATGTTTCGGTCGTCAATCACGACCTTCATCAGGGCAATATTGTCAATTATACACGATCTTAATTATTTTAATAAATTATATACATTTTCTTTTTATTTTGATATGTACAAAAATATTATCACATCCTTGCCACTCGGAAGTCTCCGATGAAGAAGGTCATGATTGGCGAACGAAATGTCGGCAAATAGAAATTAAATAAAAGATTTTTATTTAATCTCCTGACTGCAAAGTTCCTGGGAATCTTGATAATAACAGTACTTACTGCTCTTTTTGTTTATCTTTAATTGTACGAAAAAATTGACCGATACGAGTAAGTATCGATACTTTTCAATCGATACCGAGTAGGTACTCGATACTTTGCGACCGATACCGGTATCGAGTAAAAGTATCGATACCTCAGTGGTATCGTTTCATCCCTACATACAACTGCCTATACTCAATTAATTGGCATATATTATTAATTTTTGTATTTTTACTTTCTCGTATAGAGAAAGTTATGTAATCGTAAAAAAATTCGACTTCGAGATTTTGATGTTTCTCCACGTTTTAGACCTCCCTGAGTCCAAAAAAACCATTTTTGGCATTATGTCTGTGTGTTTGTGTGTAAACACGATTGCTTAAAAACCAAAGGAGCTAGATCGATGAAATTTGGTATATGCTCCTTACACTAAAATTGTAGATTTCAATCAACTTTTGGAGTAAATACGTCACTTGGAAGTAGTACTTTACTTAAAAAGTTTTTTTCGAAAATTTTGAAATTTTCAATTTTTTTGTTATATTATGATAAAATACTCTATTTTAAAAAGTTTTTATTCTTTGACATTTTTTCGAAAACTGAATAGTTTTTGAAATAATCAAAGAAGAAAAGAAAATATTCGTTAATTTTGATAAAAAATCAAAACAAAATCATACAGGTGTCATTAAAAAAAGGGTAAATATAAACAAATGAATTTGTGAAACAAATGAATTTGTTTATATTTACTCTTTTTTTAATGACACCTGTATGATTTTGTTTTGATTTTTTATCAAAATTAACGAATATTTTCTTTTTCTTCTTTGATTATTTCAAAAACTATTCAGTTTTCGTAAAAATGTCAAAGAATAAAAACTTTTTAAAATAGAGTATTTTATCATAATATAACAAAAAAATTGAAAATTTCAAAATTTTTGAAAAAACTTTTTAAGTAAAGTACTACTTCCAAGTGACGTATTTACTCCAAAAGTTGATTGAAATCTACAATTTTAGTGTAAGGAGCATATACCAAATTTCATCGATCTAGCTGCTTTGGTTTTTAAGCAATCGTGTTCACACACACACCCAGACGTAATTCCAAAAGAATATACGAGAAAGTCTCGGGGAAGTCAATCCCCATATTTTGAATTGTAATTCATTCATTTTACATACTAATATTTAAATATCTGTAACCGAATGTTCATGGAATATGTGATTGAGTTATTGATTGTAGGCCTATATTGACTTGGTCTTGACCAAGACCGAAACGTCAGGGCCAATAAATGAAATAATTTTAACTGCTATTCTATTATTTACCTATTATCGATTATCCAGCTATAAAATCCACATCTTGTAACAGATAGGTTAATGGCAACCTAAACCTTCGTAATTCGTAAATCGGGCAATTGGGCGCAGGCGGCCTGTGAAGCCAGGGAAATAGTACGTAAGCAGTGTAAGGGCCGACGGCGGCGGGTACGTAAGCAGTGTAAGGGCGCTGGGCCTGAGTAGAGGAGAGGAAAAATGCCCCCGACGGAAGGTTAAAAAAAAAGCATTAATCCGTCAGTGAGTGAGATGCCCGGAACATCTTTTATTTACCTTGGATGTATGGCTGGAATAGCTGGAGTCGCCGCCGCCGGTGGCCGCTGTCAAAGGCGGTGGTGGCAACATCGGCCTGCAATATCTTTGCGCCCTATGCATCCCTAACAACAGAGAGAGAGAGACCCTCTCTCACCCACCCTGTAGCATTTCTCTCTCTTATCAAGTCACCAAATACACAAACACTTGTGACACACGCACACGCACACAACACACATTCACACACTTTGAGGATTGAGATGTTGACTGTTGAAGTGTAGAAACTCAACTGGTGCTTTGAACCATCTTCTACGATAGCCGCCGCCGCCGACGACGACAACGAAAAACAAGAAAGAAGGAAGGGGGGAATGCACTTGAGTGAGAGAGAGAGAGAGAGAGGCACATACAACAACATCTTCTCTCTTTCTCGTTGATTCATTTCATTCAACATACAACAAATCGTTTTGAAATCCCTTTCGTGGTTTGTTCAATTTAGGAGGAACTCCACTCTAATTACCCTTTTTAAGATCAAGATATATCAACCTATAAGTGAGGGGAAAGTTTTTTTTTAAATGTTGTTATTTCGTTCTATCGACATTTGTTTCGGATATCAAATTCCGGAAACAACAAAACGGTCGACGAAATCTCTTTTGTTGTCTTCAAAAAATAAAAAGGTTTCTTCTTTTTTCTTGTCCTTGAAAATAAAAACGCAACAAATTCTGATCACCATTCAAGTCTCCATGGGCGTAACTAGGGGGCGCTGGGGGGGCCCTCCCAGAAAGCTCCCTGCCTTAAAAAAAATTGAGAAAATATGGGGCTTCCCAGGCCCTCTGGAGGATTGCTGGTCCCATGCCCCCCTCCAGCCAAATTCTCTAGTTATGCCCATCTAAGTCGCTCTAAGAGTGTCATAACTAGGGCTCGGATTTCGCCCTATTTGCCTTTTTTTTATTTATGGCTTAAAATTTAGGCCAATATGATATGTATACGTTTCATGAAATTCTGAATAAAATAAAAGGCATTTGTTAGTGCCTATAATGCCTATTTTGGCCGATTTCAGGTTTTAGTGCCTATTTCATCTATAAATGCCTTTTTTAGTGCCTATTTTAAGTATTTTAACTTAAAATAGGCTATTTTAAGCCAATTTTGGCTTTTTTTTGAAATTTCACAATAAATTCATTTTATATCACAAATCCGGAGAAAAATTACAAAAAAAAAAAAAAAAATCGAACGAGATCCCAGGTAGAAATTTATCTTAATCGGACAAGTTATTAGCTTAGAATTAGCTTTATTTAAGCTTAGAGTCTAAGATAGTTTTTTAAGCTTATTTCTAGCTTATTATTAGCTTAATATTAGCTTAATATTAGCTTATTATTAGCTTATTATTAGCTTGTTATTAGCTTATTATTAGCTTGTTATTAGCTTGTTATTAGCTAGTTTCCTTAGGTTGCTGCTATCTTATTTCTAGCTTATTATTAGCTTGTTTTTAGCTTATTATTAGCTTATTTTTAGCTTATTATTAGCTTATTTTTAGCTTGTTTTTAGCTTATTATTAGCTTGTTTTTAGCTAGTTTTCTAAGCTAATTTCAAGGTTCGTTTTTATCTTGGATATCTAGCTTAAAGCAACCTTGCATTCCATTGATACTATAAGGTTGTATTGTATTCGAATAAGTAATTACTTTTATCTTAAGGTACTGACCAGGGCCGCAGGCAAACCCCCTCCCCCCCTCCATAGCACCTGCTCTTCTATCAAATGTATATAAAAAAATTTTTAATTTGAGAAAAATCATTTTGAATAATTATTCTTAATAAATATAAATTTGGCAGAGTATCAGTATATTAAATAAAATTTAAATAATAAATTTTTTAATTACTTAGAATGAGTGTAAATAGTAATCTAATATTATTCTTGAATTTTAACTCTTTTATTTATAATTTAAAAAAAAAGACCCCCTGCCTACCTGGAAAAACCCAAAAAGGAAGCATTTGTAAACAAAAGAATTTACAGTTAGAGTGGACACAGGCAGCTTTGGTCAGGTTAGTCTACTCTAAACTTTAGGCCTGATAGGATCGTGAATTTTTTTTTTAGAATTTAAATTTGTGTTTTAAAAATTCGAGGGGTGCAAACTAATTTTTTAAATATCTCTTTTGCCCCCCCCCCCTGAAAGACGCTATTCATCATTTATGTAAGTATATTTATTACATATAAAATAAATAAGAAATAAGCTTAAATGATTAAATATTTTTTTTTTAGATTTTTAGGTCCAGTGCTAAGTGCTTGGTTTCATAAAGAATATAACATGGTGATTTATTAACTGCATGTTTTAAAAATAAATATATATTGATAAATTATGTGATTTCTCATTTTTTGTAAAAAGTGGACTTACACCACTTTCAAAATAAATGGTCCATATATATGTATTTTATATCTTTTGTTTGTGTTGGAAAAATATTTTAAATAAAAATTTTATTTTTTGCAAATACTTTTTTTTTAACTCAAAATACCATACCTTGCCCTTAGCTAGTTTTGTTAGCTAATTCCAAGCTTATTTTAAGCTAATTTCAAGCTTATTTTAAGCTAACAAAACAACCTTGCCCTTAGCTAGTTTTGTTAGCTAATTTTAAGCTTATTTTAAGCTAATTTCAAGCTTATTTTAAGCTAACAAAACAACCTTGCCCTTAGCTAGTTTTGTTAGCTAATTTTAAGCTTATTTTAAGCTAATTTCAATTTTAACAAAACAACCTTGCCCTTAGCTAGTTTTGTTAGCTAATTTTAAGCTTATTTTAAGCTAATTTCAAGCTTATTTTAAGCTAACAAAACAACCTTATTTTTAGCTAGTTTTTTTAGCTAATTTTAAGCTAATTCGGTAAGCTTGCTGCTAGCTATGCAAAGCGTTACAAAATAAGCTTAAACTAAGCTAATTTAGTTAGCTAATTTTAAGCTTAAACTTAGAAAATTAGCTTAATATTAGCTAGTTTTAAGGTTGAATTTCTACCTGGGATTCGAATACAAAAAAAAAAAAAAAAAAAAAAAGGCCGAACGAAAAACGGCGCCCCAGTTGGGCTTCACCCCCTCCGCCCTCATTCAGCCATCTTTGTATCTTTGTGCAAAGGAGGTAATTGTTTTATCTTTGTTTCCAACAAAGGCCGATTTCAGGTTTTAGTGCCTATTTCATCTATAAATGCCTTTTTTAGTGCCTATTTTAAGTATTTTAACTTAAAATAGGCTATTTTAAGCCAATTTCGGTTTGTTTTTTTTTTTTTTGAAATTTCACAATAAATTCATTTTATATCCCAAATCCCGAGAAAAATTACAAAAAAAAATCGAACGAAATTCCGAATACAAAAAAAAAAAAAAAAAAAAAAAAAAGGTCGAACGAAAAACGGTGCCCCAGTTGGGCTTCACCCCCTCCGCCCTCATTCAGCCATTTTTGTGCAAAGGAGGTAATTGTTTTATCTTTGTTTCCAAAAATAAGACATCAATTTTTTAAATTTTTTATATTATTTCTTAAATAATGCCTTTTAAGTGCCTTTTTAAGTGCCTATTTTAACAATAAATGCCTTTTTAAGTGCCTATTTTAATAATTTTTAGTGCTTAGTTGCCTGCCTATTTTAAAGATTTTTAGTGCCTATAAATCCGAGCCCTAGTCATAACTCAAAAGTTCTATTTTTTTTCAGGATACTTTTAAAAAATCTGGTGTGACTGGTCGCACTAGATTTTTTTGTGTCGACATATTGAATATATTTAGTTTCCGACAGTAAGCTACATTCGGATTTAAAGATGTAAAATTTATAAGTACTAGCCGCGTCGCCCGCCTTCGGCGGGTTTCGCGCCTAGCCGCGGGGCTTTGCCCCCTGGACCCTCCGCCAACTAGCTCGGGCCCGCCTGCGGCGAACCCTCGCATTTTCTTAATTATAAGAAGCTTCACGTCTAGACAGGGGGGCTTCGCCCCCTGGACCCCCTGTGGGCTGGCTCGGGCCGGCCTGCGGCGGACCCTCGCATTTTCTTCTTCATTATGAAAAAAAAAAATATTTTTATTCCATTCCAATTCAGTGCCTGCTTGAGGATTTGTTTACATTCATGGAATACACAAATAAAAAGAATACATAAATTTTTACTTTCTCTTACCTATGTATATATGTAATATATATATAGAGAGAAAGTATTGGATTCATGTCAAAAATTCGATGTCGAGATTTTGATGGATCTTCACGTTTTGAGGTCCCCTGAATCCAAAAAAGTGGTTTTCGCGACATGGTCTGTCTGTGTGTGTGTGTGTGTGTGTGTGTGTGTGTTCAATTTTAAGCATGAAGGAATTGAGCTACGAGGTTGAAATTCTATATTTAACTTAAACACCCCCCGGGACCGGAAAAATAAGCTTTTAATCAAAATCGGCCAAAGATTACTAGTACTTTACTGATGTACTTTTTCAGTTTTTTTCGATTTTCTCAAAATTTGCTCCAACGATTTTTTTTTAAATTCAAAAATCAATTATTTTTTAGATGCTCTTTAAAATGTATATTCTCATTTTGCGATTGAAATCTTCTGAAGACCACTTTACTCTTGTATTTCATAGGGAAGATAGGAGAAATGGTTGCCATGGTAACAAAATATAAATATTTTCCCATACTTATAAATTTTACATCTGAATTCAAATGTTCCGTACTGTCGGGAACTAAATATATGTCGACACAAAAAATCTGGTGTGACAAGCACAGTACACAACTTTCGATTACCGAAGGTAAGAGAAAGTTGTGTGCTGTGCGCCAGTCACACCAGATTTTTCTCTATACATTTGAATAGCATATATTGCCCTCTGGGCTTGGTGTAGAGGTTAGCGTGCTAACCTCGTATACCAAACGTCGCGGGTTCGGACCCCAGGCAGTCCGATGATTTTATTTAAGCCATTTGGATACCAAATGGCTTAAATAAGAATGCCTGGGCCCCAATATAGATAAATTCATAAATAACGGTTATCGTCAAAGTCTTATATGGCCTAAGATGCCGAAAAGACTGTGTGAATGAGAAAAAAGTGTGAATGTGATGACTAGCAAGTTACTCGAGGCGGCAAGAGATGGAGTTAGATTTTCCCATATGAATACAAGAGATTTATTCCATTTCATATGAAAGATTCCAGCTAATTAATTAAGGGTAGAAAATTAATTATTTTTTAACACAATGATTACTAATTTAATTATCTATAAGTTATAGAGCGAATTTTTAAAAAATATCTTTTATTTAATGCGATTAATCGAAAAAAAAAAATTATTTTTTCGAAAATCAAAAAAAGGGCTTCTAAAACTTGTAGATATTTTAAATATCTTTAATTAAAAAAAAATTTGAGGTCGATAGCTTCATAATTGTGGCCGCAAAATTAGCACCCCGAGACGCGCACCTTAAATGACATTAAAGAATAAACACAAAATTGAGGGTTTGAACGATTGACAAGAAGAGAAAATGAAAAGCTATCAGTAGATGCAGAAGGTAGGTAGGTAGGTAGGTGTCTATCAATGGCCGGAAGGTCTTGGATTCGATGCTATGTTAATTGCCAGAGAGCTCTAACCTACTTGCATGTTAAACTAAGGAATTCCATCCACCTACTTTAGACATGCATGCATGCTATACTAAAGAAAATTAAAAAAACAAAAAATTAAACGCCGATGTAACCAAAACCTTTCTCCCTAGGGTTCAATGACGTCTTCTTGTTCTCCCACCGATTTCACAATCGTTATCGTTTTGTATGTAAACAAACACACAAGCATGCATACAATTAGTTTCACTTGTTGTTGACAGACATACTTGACTTGTTAATCAGCAACAGCATCCTTTTTTTTGTTGAAGAAGAAGAAATTAAATTGAATTCTTATTTAACCAAGAGAAAGGTGAGTTATTTTTACAATGATATTATAATTCGAAGAGAAGTTGCTGTTGATGTTATGGAATGGAAAAGAGCAAGCACAGGTGCAGCAAATGAAGAGAGCCTTTGGATGCCAAATGCCGAAAAGGAGACGTTTCGGACAAAATTTATTCGTCCATCTTCAGTCCTCGTTGGCTTACAAACTAATTAGGCACAAAGTTGTCATTGTTGTTGCGGCACACATTTGTGCACATGTATATTTTTTTTATAAAAACAGACGAGTGTTTAATGCTTCGTGAGAGACAGTGGTTAACTCGCGCCCGGGGCATAATACCTTTTTAGCGCCCCCCCCTCCATTCGAAAACCATATAATATTATATGTAAAATATATAAAATTATTATGGAGGCGGTATAACTCGCCGAAAGCAAAATCTCCCCTAAAACAAACTCGCCAAAAATCCGGAAAGTTCCAAAATAAAATATTTTTAAAAATCTGGTGTGACTATCCCACCAGATTTTTCAATTTTCTCAAAATTCGCTTCAACGATTTTGATTAAAATTCAAAAATCTGGTGTGACTGGCGCACAGCACACAACTTTCTCTTACCTTCGGTAATCGAAAGTTGTGTTCTGTGCTTGTCACACCAGATTTTTTGTGTCGACATATATTTAGTTTCCGACAGTACGGAACATTTGAATTCAATTGTAAAATTTTTTTTTTTTTTTTTTTTAAAAAAACATTCACACTTTTTTCTCATTCACACACACATTCACACAGTCTTTTCGGCAACTTAGGCCATTTAAGACTTTGACGATAACCGTTGTAAGTATAATATATATATTGTGGGTTGAGGCATTTCTATTTAAGCCATCTGGTATCCAAATGGCTTAAATAAAATCATCGGACTGCCTGGGTCCGAACCCGCGACGTTTGGTATAGGAGGTAGGCGCGCTACTTACTACGCCAAACCCGGGGCGATGTAAAATTTATAAGTATGGGAAAATATTTATATTTTGTTACCATGGCAACCATTTCTCATATCTTCCCTATGAAATACAAGAGTAAAGTGGTCTTCAGAAGATTTCAATCACAAAATGAGAATATACATTTTAAAGAGAATCTAAAAAATAATTGATTTTTGAATTTAAAAAAAAATCGTTTGAGCAAATTTTGAGAAAATCGAAAAAAACTGAAAAAGTACATCAGTAAAGTACTAGTACACTTTGGCCGATTTTGATTAAAAGCTTATTTTTCCGGTCACGGGTGGTGTTTAACTTAAATATAAAATTTCAACCTCGTAGCTCAATTCCTTCATGATTAAAATTGAACACAGACACACACACAGACAGACCATGTCGCGAAAACCACTTTTTTGGATTCAGGGGACCTCAAAACGTGAAGATCCATCAAAATCTCGACATCGAATTTTGACATGAATCCAATACTTTCTCTCTATATATATATTACATATATACATAGGTAAGAGAAAGTAAAAATCAATTATTTTTTAGATGTTCTTTAAAATGTATATTCTCGTTTTACTTTTGAAATCTTATGAAGACCACTTAACTCTTGTACTCCATAGGAAAGATAGAAGTCAGGGTATCAAAATATAAATAGATATTTTCCCATACTTATAAATTTCTATACATCTTCTAATATATCGACGGAAACTATATATACGTATGTCGACACAAAAAATCTGGTGTGACAAGCACAGTACAGTACCTTTGGTAAGACAAAGTTGTCTGCTGAGCGACAGTCACACCAGATTTTTTTAAAATATTTTATTTTGGAACTTTTCGGATTTTCGGCCATTTTTTTTCGGCGAGATTTTTTTTGTCGACTTTGTTTTCGGCGAAAAAATTTTCAGCGAGTTTGTTTTTCGGCGAGATTTTGCTTTCGGCTAGAAAATTTTCGGTGCGTTTTTTTTCGGCGAGTTTTTTTCGTAGACTTTTTTTTCGGCATAAATTAATATATTACACTGACACTACATTTAAAATATATTTTTCTGAAATCAATTATAATAAAAATAAAAATTATCCAGCAATTTTTTGTTTTTCGGACCATTTGGCGCCCCTTGGTGAGTGGCGCCCGGGGCATCATGACCCCCTTTGCCCCCCCCCTCGCTACGCCACTGGTGAGAGACTATAAGATAAAGACAATGATATTAATTAATTAATTTTACAAGCTTCTTTAAAGAATTGAAGGGCTTAGTGGAAGATAGCCATAAGCCACAATACATTAGTTTCCAAGATATTGACAAATTGACTCGAATCTGTAAATCAAACCACTTAATTTATAATTTTCATAAAACGCTAGTTGCCATTGAAATCTTCTGAAGACCGTTTTTCATAGAAAAAGATAGGAGAAATGGTTGCTATGGAAACAAAATATAAATATTTTCTCATACTTATAAATTTTACATCTTGAAAATCGAATGAACCGTTCTGTCGGTAACTATATTTGGATATTGGGAATCCAGGCATTCTTATTTGTGCCTGGACTCCCAATATATATATGGACCCTGTTATGCAAATGTGTGTTAAAGACCAGACATCGAGTTTTGAAAAAATCAACATTCAAGTTTTTCTGATTTAAATTGTATTGATTAGATTATATATCATTTTGTTTGTCATTTGTGCAAGTAAATACTGTAATTATGGCAGATATTCATAAATTATTTCTAAAAATACGACTAATTTAGACAGGGCCCGGAACTAGGAGATTTTTTGGGGAGGGGGGGGGGGGGAAATTTAATTTGCCGCCTCCTCCTTAAAATTTTCTATACAAATTTCATATCATTTTACGCGATCGATAGCTTCAAAATTGTGGCCGCTGGAAACTCCCAAAATTACCACCCAGAGACGCGCTTCTTAACTCAATTTTGAATTTTTTGACACTTGACACACTAATGCATAACCGGGTCCATATAATTATTAATTCAACGGTTATCGTAAAAGTCTTATATGGCCTGAGTTGCCGAAAAGACTGTGTGAGTGTGAGTGTGAATGAGAAAAAAGTGTGTGTTTAAAAAAAAAAAAAAAAATTTATAAAAATTTTAATTCAATTTTATTTAAAGTAGAGCCTCAACGCATACACTTGAAGAAGAGCAGTGGCAAACTAAAATGCAAATATCTCGGAGCACTTGATTTATCCTCCATCATCAGTCCTTTTATTGATGCTCAGACCGAAACGTCTCCCGGGTATTGGAGAACATGCATGTTATTTTCCATCACCAACACTTTTTACTTTCTCTTACCTATGTATATATGTAATATATATATAGAGAGAAAGTATTGGATTCATGTCAAAAATTCGATGTCGAGATTTTGATGGATCTTCACGTTTTGAGGTCCCCTGAATCCAAAAAAGTGGTTTTCGCGACATGGTTTGTCTGTGTGTGGGTGGGTGTGTGTTCAATTTTAGGAATTGAGCTATGAGGCTGAAATTTTATATTTAAGTTAAACACCCTCCTGGACCGGAAAAATAAGCTTTTAATCAAAATCGGCCAAAGAGTACTAGTACTTTACTGATGTACTTTTTCAGTTTTTTTTCGATTTTCTCAAAATTCGCTCTAACGATTTTGATTAAAATTTAAAAATCAATTATTTTTTAGATGCTCTTTCAAATGTATATTCTCATTTTGCGATTGAAATCTTCTGAAGACTACTTTACTCTTGTATTTCATAGGGAAGATAGGAGAAATGGTTGCCATGGTTACAAAATATAAATATTTTCCCATACTTATAAATTTGACATCTTGAAAATCGAATGTTCCGTACTGTCGGGAACTAAATATATGTCGACACGAAAAATCTGGTGTGACAAGCACAGAACACAACTTTCGATTACCGAAGGTAAGAGAAAGTTGTGTGCTGTGCGACAGTCACACCAGATTTTTCGTGTCGACATTTCTTCCGCTAATTATAATAAAAAAAATCCAAGATATCATTATGCTTTTAAAAAACGGAAATAGACGTTTTTTATAAATCCCAAAAAACAAATAAATGTCACGGTGCATTAATTCGGGCGAATTTTTTTTCTTTCCCCTTGTTTGACTGATTTTTTTTTTGGTACAAATTGAGGACAAGAGAAGAGAAGAGAGAGAGAGGGAAATAAAATGTTCGGGGTCGTGGGGTCAAATCAGCACAGTGGCAATGGCGATGACCAAGACATTGAGCCAAGCCTCTTCTTCTTCTTTTGCCCGGATCTCCTTCTTTTTCTTATCTGTGCCGCCCATCGCCTCTGGCTTTTTTCTCTCTCTCTCTCTCTCCTTTCTGGCATTCAACATTGCCATTTTTTTTTTTTTTTCTTTTAGGCATATATAACATTGAGAATATTATTGATGCGTAACAGAAACAAAAGTAATGACGTCATTTTGCAATTTATAGGAGAACTTAAGGTTGTTCGGATAGTACCTCGTAAGTCATAATAGAATCTAAATTTTTTTTTAAATAAAATTAAAAATTTGAATGCCAAAATTCCTTATTATAATTTAGTCGTGACCTATCATAGTTTATAATTGTATTAAGTTAATAATTTAATTACCAAAAATAATAAATGAATGACTTTTGACTTGAGCAGTATTTCACGTAATATAGAAATGGCAACATTGCATTCATCAGCTATTTATTTTAAATCTTAAAAGCCTTCAATTTTATTTTATTTAATATATTACAATGTTTAATGCAAATCAGTTTAAACACAATGGACGATTTGCGAGAAAAAATATCGTAAAATCGAAAAAAAAAATGTAACTTACATCGAGAAAAGTTAATTATGTTATGCGACGTTGCCAGAATGGTCTGACTCTCAAATCTTCCTTATTTTTAAATATTGGCGACTGTCATTTTGGAAAATTTTTTGACTTTCTTGTTAAAATATCATTAAAAGCGTTCGGCAGAAACTCTTGATTTTATGTTTAACGTATTCCTCGGGAATGAATTGATAAAATGTAAGTTTTTGTTTTGTATCTAATGCAGAGATGGCTATATAATTCGATATGTGTGCGTTTCGTCAACCCCATAGACTACATGTTAAATTTCAATTTTTTAATAATTAATTACACGATAACCCTGCGTCAGATCTGCTTCAAAATTTTATTTTAAACGTATGTGATAGTGATTAATAACATATTAAAAAATTAGCTTTTAATCTAACAAAGTGCTTTAATGTCCGAAGAACCTTAAGAAGGTATTAAAATTTGGAGGTAATTGATCCTGAGGGAACGGAAAAAGATATTTTTAATAATTTGTGTGGCGGTAGACGTTCGGATCTTACAAAACCCAGAATTTATAGATAGATATTTAAAAAATACATAAAAAAAATTCAAGAGAGAGAGAAATTGAAAATGACTTTTTTATATTTAAAAATATTTAGATGTAAATTATCTTTCGAAAAGAAAAAAAAAGTAAAAAGCCACCATATTAAGATAATCAATTTCTAACGGAAAAATTCAAAAAAATTTCCCATTTGTGGTTTGCAATCTGTGAAAAGAATTCAGAGCAAATGAATGAATGAAAGATTTAAAAGATTTTATTCTTTGTTTGTCTTGTAGATCAAAATATAATATTTGTAGGAGCGTATATAAGGGGAGGGGGGGGGGGGGCGAGGGGGTCCGGGCCCACCATGAAATTTTCCAAATGCATATATTTAAGGTTCAGGAAATCTCCAATGAGCAACGCAGCTAGTTGTTTTTTCAATTTTTATTTAAATGCAAGGTGACAGGGCCAACGTTTCTGTCGCATATAGGACCATCATCAGGGCCAAGCCATTGTCAATTTATTATTCCTCTTGGTCATATTGGCCAAAGAAATTATTAATAATGCAATAAATTCAATGACCAAATTATTAGAAACAGTGTGTTATTGTATTATTATACACCTCAATTAAATCAAATGCATATATATATATAGAGAGAGAGATATAGGGACAATAGAGGGTCTCGGCCCCCCCCACTGAAAAGTTTGGTCGGCCTCGCAGCACAAAAATCTAGGTTCCGCAAAAGCGCAAAAGAGAGAATAAAGGTAAAATATTTTCCACGGCCCACAGTGGTTCCAAATCACGAAAACGTGGTCAAAAGTCGAAAACGTTATTTAATCTCTCTGAAATTCAATATACACACGTTTTTGAGGTCGCTTATTTCGAATTTGATAGTATTTATTAAAAAAAAAAAAAAAAAAAAAAATATGGCGTTGCCAATATGGGGAACTTAAAAAAAATAATTCGATTTCAATAAAAATTGGTTTTGGGTGGTTTCCGAGGTCGCCGAGGAGGAAGTGGAGTCAGTCAGTGAAATTTAAAACTTTAAAATTTTGCCCAAGGCGAGCAATTGCAAAATTTCCAAACAGTGAGCAAGATTAAATTTGATGCATTTGCTCGCCGAAAGCGAGCAAGGAGGTCCAGGGGCGCAGCCCCCTGGCAAGTGGGAAAACCATAATATAAAGCGCTAGTATTTATATTTAAAATGAATAAAATCATTTTGAATCAACCATAAAGAAAGCGTGCAATGCGAGCCTGATAGCGAATTTATGCACTGCCGCGGAAAATTGAATAAAAAAAAATCTGGTGTGACTGGCGCACAGCACACAACTTTCTCTTACCTTCGGTAATCGAAAGTTGTGTACTGTGCTTGTCACACCAGATTTTTTGTGTCGACATGTATTTAGTTCCCGACAGTACGGAACATATGAATTCAGATGTGAAATTTATAAGTATGGCAAAATGTTTATATTTTGATACCATGGCAACCATTTCTCCTATCCTTCCCTATGAAATACAAGAGTAAAGTGGTCTTCAGAAGATTTCAATCACAAAATGAGAATATACATTTTAAAGAGCATCTAAAAAATAATTGATTTTTGAATTTTAAAAAAATCGTTGGAGCAAATTTTGAGAAAATCGAAAAAAACTGAAAAAGTACATCAGTAAAGTACTAGTAATCTTTGGCCGATTTTGATTAAAAGCTTATTTTTCCGGTCCCGGGGGGTGTTTAACTTAAATATAAAATTTCAACCTCATAGCTCAATTCCTTCATGCTTAAAATTGAACACACACACACACACACACACACACACACACACACACACACACACACACACACACACACACACACACACACACACACACACACACACACACACACACACACACACACACACACACACACACACACCCGACAGACCATGTCGCGAAAACCACTTTTTTGGATTCAGGGGACCTCAAAACGTGAAGATCCATCAAAATCTCGACATCGAATTTTTGACATGAATCCAATACTTTCTCTCTATATATATATTACATATATACATAGGTAAGAGAAAGTAAAAAAATGTGCAAGTCTGTGCAGCTAATTTTTTAATATTATTAATGAAGAAGGATTACAAAAGGCAGGAAAAGTGGTTTGAGAGTGGGATGTCGTGGGACTTTTTACTTTTTGACTTTTGAATTTTTGCGATTTCTGAAATGGAAAAAAAATAAGGCGTTATTTGAAATGCTCCTATTGTTTAACAATCAAAATTTATTGCATTTTTTTACATTGTTGAAATTTAGTTACTTTCAGTCGTTGATTCCATTTGTCGAAATTAAAATAACCAAAAGCACAAGGAAATGGAGAGCGATAGAAAAGGATGCTTATTTGCGTTCGGAGAGAGCTCCCGATTGTTGTCAAAAACGCTCAGATTCAAATAGATTTTGAGAGCCAGATAAGTGCATATGACTCTCAAAAACGGTCGTTCCTAACCGTAAATATATTAATAAAACTAGTTAGGGGGTTAAAAGTCCCCAAATTGAAACTTTATTTTTGGACTATTGGCCACGTTTTTGGGATTTGGAACCACTGTGCGGCCGGGAAAAATTTTTTTCTGTAGGGAGAAAAATTTTGGTTCCGCGGGCGGCAAAATTTTTGTGTCTCTAAAAAAAGGTACCGGTAAAATATTCCCGAAAGAGGAAATGTTCCGCGGGAGGCAAAATTCAAAGGGCGGAAAACTTCTACCCTTGAATAATGAATCTTCGATACTTTGGATACCAAATGGCTGGACCCCTAAAATGTATATTAATCTCTATAACGGATATCGTCAAAAGTCTTAAATGGCCTAAGCTGCCGAAAAGACTGTGTGAATATGAGTGTGAATGGGAAAAAAGTGTGAGTGTTTATAAAAAAAAAAAAATTTATGGTACATCTTAAAATTCGAATGTACGGTACTGTCGGAAACTAAATATATGTCGACACAAAAAATCTGGTGTGACAAGCACAGAACACAACTTTCGATTAGGGAGCGTACAAGTATTGCGTAACGCAATTGGGGGAGGGGGGTCTCGTAAAACGTTACCATGCGTTACAAGGGGAGAGGGGGAGTTGTACAACGAGTTACGTAACTGGTATTTTAGCGACTTTCCTATACTTTGGCCAAAATAATTGTGACTTTTAGATAAAAATGGCTACTTGAGCGTTACATAACGTCTAGAGGGGGGGGTCCAGAAAAATGCTACGGCACGTTACATGAGGGGGGGGGGGTTCAAAAATCTTCAAAAATTGCATTACGTAATACTTGTACGCTCCCTTACCGAATGTAAGAGAAAGTTGTGGGTTGTCACACCAGATTTTTTTTCTTTGTTCCCATAACTAACACGTTCATACATTTTCATAGTAAGGCCAAACTTATCCATTAAAAACCGCTGAACCGGATATCCTGAGCCCCGAGAGGCCCGTAGCCTCAAAAAGATAAACTATTATAAAAAAATTTTAGGGTCCCGGGTTCGGACCCCATTTAGGTCGATGATTTTATTTAAACCATTTGGATACCAAAACATCCTGAAGAAGTCCGGCAGAAACGACTGAATAATTATTATTAAATCATAGGAAAAAATTTTTAAAATTGGGGGATGATCTAGTGTTGGGCTTATGAATTATGCAAAGGAATTAGACATTCCGGGTCAAAATAGAAAAGGAATTTGACACATGCAAGGAGGCTCTTCTACTATTTTCGTGTGTTAGCCTAAACATAGTGATTAAACGAACGCAAGATGATAGTCTCGCTCTTGAAAGGAGAGGAATGGAACGAACGCCCCCAGGGGCACCTGTTTTATTTATTTATTTATTTTCTTAATATATTGCACTCACTCATTGAAGGATATAAGTTTTGACCTGACACATTTATTACCACTATAAAAACATTCCTTGTTTAATTACTTAATTAATTACCTAATAATGATGATTAGCTTTATAGTTGCTTCACTATTTATTGCCAGTTTGAAATTTGAATTAAATATGTCAGATTTTGTGTTTAAGGGGGTCCAGGAGCGACGTCTAAACGTACTTAAAAAAAAAAAACTAGACTATTATAAGGAATTTTTCAATGCGGTTTTATTTTTAAATGAATTAAATTCATAAGAGATTATTGGGACATCGAGCTATAATTTTTTTAATGACTTATAAAAAAATTATCGTAATTAATATTTTTGTTATCAAGCAAATACAAAAAAACAATCTGTCCCAATAATCTTTAATTTTTTTAAAATTTAAAAATGAATTTGTTGTTATTATTAATCACATATTAATTAAGAAATTTTTAAAATAAGCTTACAATTGTTAGATGATTTATTTAAAAATCAACTGTCAAATTAGTTCAGCATTCTTGCAATAGATGGCAGGCTAGTCTAACAGCTGATCCCCTAATAGCCTATATCTGGCCTATATTTATATATTTTTATGCTTTTATAAAAGATACATAATATATAATAACATTTATAAAGTATTCATTGTTAAGAGATCAATGAAAATCAACCAAATGCATTAAATATTATTAGCTACCATTCTGACATCTCTTGGCAAATTTTTGAATTACTTGAAATTTGGGCATACTTTTAATGACACACAACGCCATCTTAGCGGGAAAAACATGCGTAACCACTTCGCTCCCGTAGCCCCTTAATAGTGTTATGGTGGCATGGTTGCTATATTGACATAAATGTTTTTTTTTATTATACTTATTTCCCTGTGAATAAAAAAAAAAAAAACATTAAAATCGAATTTCGAATACGTTATTTCTTATCAAATATAACAGTGGCGACGAGGAAAACTAATACGATATTGATACGCTTAATTTTGAAATGGATGCTTCACAATTGGAAACATTATTACAAAATTTTGATGAGGAACGGGAAACATGGGAAATTTTTATTCGAAGGGTTGAAAATTTTTTTAATCTAAAACAATTAACTGACTCATCTACTGATACGCTCAATTCTAAACGTGATTGGTTAATACATACAATGGGTACTAAAACGTTACAGTTACATTAAAATTTAACAAGCCCAGATGATCCTAAAAATAAAACTTATGTGGAATTAGTTGAATTAGTGAAGAAACATTTGCATCCTCCTCCAAGTATTATTGCGGAGCAAAATAGGTTTTCAAGACGAAAAAAAATTGGACTATGCTGCCGAAATGAAGAAATTATGCCGAAATTGTAATTTTATTTGTCATTCGTGTAAAATTTCCAGCTGATTCTCATCTTCGTCAACAATTTATTAGTGGGCTACGTAATCCACAATGGTTAGAGAAATTAATTCAACTTAAGGAGCCCAATAATTCTTTTAAAGATTGTCCTAATTTGGCATTAGAGATGGAATCGGAACAAAAGATTCATTAGAAATTCAAAAATCTTTCTCTTTGCTAAATATTAGTCAAAATCAATTACAAAAAACAAAATTGTCTAATTCCAAATCAAATATCCTACAATCGGTCCCTAGTTCAAAATAACAAAAAACATTTATGTCAATATGGCAACCATGCCACCATAATAAATGGTATATCAACCATTTCTAACGCTTGTCATTTATGATCTAAAATGACTTTAAACGAGTATCGCTTTTTTCATGTAAGCAAAGCAAAAAATTTCCATATTATTTTAGAGCAAAACCATCAAATCCCATTACAGATTGTCTCTTATTAAAAATTTAAAGAGCGCCGGCCGGCCGGCCGGTTGTTTCTAAAGAGGAAAACAGGTTGTATATTTTTAACCATATTTGCAAGGAAGGAAAAAAGAAGGAAATCTGATGATTTATCTCGTACCTGATAGATAAAGTATGCCCACTTGAAATACCAGGATTTTGGGATCGTTTTAGTGGGGTATGATCGTTTCACTTTTCGGCAATAACGAGGACATGACCCCGATGAAACAACCTGTTCATCGCTAGCCATCCTGGAAGCAAAAACAACCAAGTCTCGCCCATTCACCTGTTTATTTACATAACCGCAGCTATTTAAACAAAGAATCATTGAATTTGTGGTTAATAATAATAACATCGATTCGACACCAACCAAATGAAGAGATTAGAGATTACACAGCCATCAAGATCTTTGCAGTGAAGCAATGGCAGAACCTCAGATGTCGAAAAAGACCTTAAATAAAATCATTGGACTGCCTGGGATCCGAACCCGCGACCCTTGGTATATAATCTTCTCTTTCTTAAAAATTATAATAATAGGATATTAGGTTTATTTATATGGAAAGGGATAGGTGATAAAAATAAAATTGATTTAATCGACATTTCGGACACCAGTCATGTCTTTCCTCAGGATTATTTATTCAAATATTCTTCGGACCTGACCCTCATGGCCTCCAGAAATCGAACCAAGTACCTGGTATGTCCAGCTTTTCTGGGGCATTCGTGTTCTGCACTTTTCGATCACATCAACAAATACCCACAATTCCCTGCAAAGAGAAAAACACCAATGCCCTGGAGATCCCGGATTTGATTGCCGGTTTAGTCCAAACTCACCAAATCACAAAAATTAATTTTTTTTTTTTTTTATTAAAAAAAATTCAAATAAAATTTCTCTAAACGTAAATGTTTAAAAAAAAATTGCAATTTTGAAACGAAAATTTTATAGAGGATATTATAGATCTTGGAACATTGCATTCATCAGCTATCTATTTTAAATCTTAAAAGCCTTCAATTTTATTTTATTTAATATATTACAATGATTAATGCAAATCAATTTAAACACAATGGACGATTTGCGAGAAAAAATATCGTAAAATGAAAAATAATGTAACTGACAGCGAGAAATGAGTATTATTTTATGCGACGTTGCCAGACTGGTCTGAGTCTCATTTTTAAATATTGGCGACTGTCATTTTGGAGAATTTTTTGACTTTCTTGTTAAAATATCTTGAAAAGACTCTCTGCAGAAACTTTTGATTTTATGTTTAACATATTCCTCGGAAGTGAATTGATAAAAATGTAAGTTTTTTGTTTTTGTATCTATTGCAGAGGTGGCTATATAATTCGATATGTGTGCGTTTCGTCGATATTCCCCATAGACTACATGTTAAATTTCAATTTTTTTAAAATTAATTACACGATAACCCTGCGTCAGATCTGCTTCAAAATTTTATTTTATACGTATGTGATAGTGATTAATAACATATTAAAAAATTAGCTTTTAATCTAACAAAGTGCTTTAATGTCCGAACAACCTTAAAAAAAAGAAATTCTTTTCCTCAAATATTAATAATTTTCTCTTATCGGTTTCTTCGTGACCAAAGATTTCCATCTTAAAATTTCTTTACTTTTATGTGAATAGAAATTTAATTTTTTCTCATTTTTTTTTTATAGAGGAAATAAGTTATTATTAATTTAAATAAATGTTAGAAGAATAAAACTTCTCATCTGTAATAAAGGAACATTTATTTTTTTCAATTCCTAAATTGATAATTCTAGTTAAAAAAAAAAAAAAAATAGGTTTGATTCATAGGTTATAAAAAAGAAATTAACCTGAATAAGAGACATCTGAGCAGGTCAGGAATACAAGCATCTATTTATTTATTAATTGCCTAGCTATTACCTATTGCATTTTATTTCTTCCTAGAATTGTCTTTTAAATGGATGAGATTTTATATCATCGTTCAAATCTCTTAAAGCAAAGCATCCTCTTACAGGATACTGCCTTTATTAGTCTGTCCATTTTCGGCGGACCCTCGCTCAGTTTGACCAACTTCTTGTTTAACCCAATAAATAATCTACTATATTTAATTCGCTAATGTCCATCTGTCTATCACGCTTTATTATCCCATTGGAATTTCGAAACCAAATTTTATATGCTTAAAGAGGATTTGGTAGCGATTACAGGAAAGAGATTTTAACGTTTATAGGTCAGGTTGAGGTCCCCTAAATTCAAAAAAGTGGCTTTCTCAACACGGGCTGTCTGTGTATGTGTGCCTGAGAACAAAATATCTCCACAACGATAAGAGCTACGATGTTGATATTTTATATTTAAGTTAAGGCGGAATAGGAGCGAAGCTGTTACGCATGTTTTTCCCGATAAGATGGCGTTGTGTGTCATAAAAAGTATGCCCAAAAAATCAAGTAATTCAAAAATTTGCCAAGAGATGTCAGCATGGTAGCTAATAATATTTAATGCATTTGGTTGATTTGCATTGATCTTTTAACAATAAATACTTTAGAAATGTTATTATATATTATGTATCTTTTATAAAAGCATAAAAATATAGGCCAAAAGGGGATCAGCTGTTAGACTAGCCTGCCATCTATTGCAAGAATGCTGAACTAATTTGACAGTTGAATTTTAAATAAATCATCTAAGCTTATTTTAAAAATTTCTTAATTAATATGTGATTAATAATAACAATAAATTCATTGTTAAATTTAAAAAAAAATTAAAGATTATTGGGACAGATTGTTTTTTTGTATTTGCTAGATAACAAAAAAATTAATTTCCTTAATTTTTTAATAAGTCATTAAAAACATTATAGCTCGATGTCCCAATAATCTCTTATGAATTTAATTCATTTAAAAAAAAACTTCGAAGGCGGAGATCGTTTTTCAACTTAATGAAAATGGAAGAAAAATTTTTCTAATTCTAATCTTTTGAGAATTGCAAAATAATTTAAATTAAATTTAAATACTGTATATATATAGACATAAAAAATATGGCGTGACGAGCTCAGAACGCAACACGAAGTTGTGTGCAGTGTTAGCACCACACCTAAAGTTTTAAAAAAATAAATTCTCAGACACCTTTCAAGTTCAATGATCTTCTCCTTTCAATTTCACATTATAATTAATTAACCTTTATAGTATTATAATACTAATCTCTAAAATTTCATGTTTAAAATATCAAGAGAGAGATAGTTGATAAACGATTGGGAATTGGAAAGCGAAATATATTTAAAAAAAAAAAAAATAAAAAATAAAAAAGTGTTCCTTATTTGGCTAGTTAAGATTTATAATATTTGAATTCATTTTAATTAATAAATTTAAAAAAGAAACAAACTTCGTATATTTTAAGCAAAGACTAGAGAAGTGAAAATTTGAACGCAAAATTTATATACAGGATAGGGAAAAAGAAAAGTCTGATCTGGGTAATTAATTTTCATTTGAACTTTTATTAGAAAGACTGATTTTCGAAATATAAATGTATTGAGTCTACAGCCGAGAAAATGATTTTTTTTTTTTTTTTTTTTTTTTTTTTTAATTTTAAATATGAAAATTATTTTTTTTTTTATTAGATTTTTAAGGTTGGAGCTCAAAGGGCCCGGGGCCCGGGGATATAGCCCCTCTGCCCCCCCCCCCCTGTCTATTTATATAATTCGATAATGTCCGTCTGTCTGTCTGTCACGCTTTATTTGATCAACTTCCCGTTGGAATTTCGAAACCAAAATTTTTTTTTTTTTTTTTTTTTTAATTAAAGAGGACCTTCTAGTCTAGGGATTACAGGAAAATTATTTTCATATAACTTTTTGAGTTATTAATTTTTAAAGTTACGATTTCTCACATAGGAAATGTATAGAGATATATTTATGTATTCTTTGGATGTAAACAAATCCTCAAGCAGGCACTGGATTGGATTAGTAATATTTTTTTTTTATAATTAAGAAGGCGAGGGACAGTTGTAGGCGGGCCCGAGCAGTTGGGGGTCGTCGCGGCGTGCGCCGCAGCTAGTTTATAAAAATTATTAAAAATTAAAATAATTAAGCTGTTATAACATTTTTTCCCCCCCCCCTAACAAAAATTTATAAATTTCCAAAAAAATAAATAAACAAGACTTGTGTTGCTTATTTCACCCCTTATACCGAACTTTGTATCTTACAATTGTTAGCTAACTAACTACGTTCTGGGCTCTTATTTAATCAAATGATTAGCTTAACTAGATGTGGAAAGACTTAAAAGACATATCCGAGAGATAGCTAGTTAATTAGAAGTGAAGCAACCGGCCCTAAAATATTGCCGACCCCTCTTCTACACTATATTAGACACTGTCTTAAAAGTCAGTTTATATTTAAATAATAAAAACGTCTTTATTGTTTTAATAAAAAAAAAAAAAATTCTTAATCTGAATATTTCCCATCGTTTCTTTTTTTTCTTCTCTCTCTTTTTACTGTTAGAGGCTTAAAAAGAATAGAATAAAAGAAAATTAATTACTGTTAGAAGAATATAATACATTTGAAACAAAATTTTTTTCTTTTTTTAATTAATTCGATGAGAAAAAATTGACGATTTATTTATTTATTATTTTTATAAATTTATTTATTTTATCTCATTATAAATTAAGATTTTTATTTTGCCGATAAAATTGTTTTAAATACAAGTATTTCCCGTTAGAAATTTAAATATGCCATAATTTCTTATATATTATATTAACTGTGCAGTCCGCCCTTCGCGGGCTTACCCCGTTATTGAGGCAAAGGGAGTCTTTATAATAGTTTAGGGCAGTGGTTTCCAAACTTTATGTTACAACGCCTCCCTTCAAAATATTTAATCATATGACGCCTCCCCCCCCCTTTGTAAAATAATACAAAAACAAAAATATAAATTTAGAGAATTTCTTGAGTTGAATGGCTGTAGATATTCAATTGGAAAAGGAAACGTGAGCCTCCCCGGGAACAGCAGCCAGGATAAATAAAAAACTTATATTTTGTTGCCGACGTTTCGTGCTAGTCGCACTCATCCTCGGGGCACTTTTTGACAATTTTGCATGCCCTGAGGATGAGTGAGACTAGCAAATTTGTCAAAAAGTGTCCCGAGGATGAGTGCGACTAGCACCCGAAACATCGGCAACAAAATATAAAGTTTTTTATTTATCCTGGCTGCTGTTCCCGGGGAGGCTCACGTTTCCTTTTCCAATATAAATTTATATTAAGCCGGAGTCAAAAAAAAATTCCAAGTCAAATGCAGCCAAAATTATTTCTTTTATTGTTACGTTTCTGCCATCTTCAGAAATTATAATTTTCATTCAAAATAAAAATTTCATTTATTCTCGCCTCCGGCTCTGAAGATGGCCTGGACTAGAAATAACTCGTACTTCCAGCCACAAAGATAACCTTACAATAAATTTATATAAAAATATGATTTTTTTATTTATTCCTATTTATAAACCTAGCAATAATTTGGAAAATTGCTCGCTGTCGCTAATAATCGCGCCTCCACTTAGACTAGTCTGCGCCTCCCTAGGGAGGCGCGCCTCACAGTTTGGAAAACGCTGGTTTAGGGTGTAAAGATGGTATTGGTGCCCAAATACCGGGCGTTGTCCCGCAGATGGACCAGAGCTAGTTTAGGGGCTAGTTACTTGGGAGGGGGAAGTGAGACCTCCTCACTCGGCATGTGAACAGATAATTAATCTATTTGACTAGTGTGAATGTGTGTGTGAGTGTGAGTGTGAATGAGAAAAAAGTGTGAATGTTTTTTGTATAAAAAAAAAAAAAAAAAAAAGAAGAACAGCAGCCAGGATAAATAAAAAACTATATTTTGTTGCCGACGTTTCGGGTGCTAGTCGCACTCATCCTCGGGGCACTTTTTGACAATTTTGCATGCCCTGAGGATGAGTGAGACTAGCAAATTTGTCAAAAAGTGTCCCGAGGATGAGTGCGACTAGCACCCGAAACGTCGGCAACAAAATATAAAGTTTTTTATTTATCCTGGCTGCTGTTCCCGGGGAGGCTCACGTTTCCTTTTCCAATATAAATTTATATTAAGCCGGAGTCCAAAAAAATTCCAAGTCAAATGCAGCCAAAATTATTTCTTTTATTGTTACGTTTCTGCCATCTTCAGAAATTATAATTTTCATTCAAAATAAAAATTTCATTTATTCTCGCCTCCGGCTCTGAAGATGGCCTGGACTAGAAATAACTCGTATTTCCAGCCACAAAGATAGACCTTACAATAAATTTATATAAAAATATGATTTATTTTATTTATTCCTATTTATAAACCTAGCAATAATTTGGAAAATTGCTCGCTGTCGCTAATAATCGCGCCTCCACTTAGACTAGTCTGCGCCTCCCTAGGGAGGCGCGCCTCACAGTTTGGAAAACGCTGGTTTAGGGTGTAAAGATGGTATTGGTGCCCAAATACCGGGCGTTGTCCCGCAGATGGACCAGAGCTAGTTTAGGGGCTAGTTACTTGGGAGGGGGGGAAGTGAGACCTCCTCACTCGGCATGTGAACAGATAATTAATCTATTTGACTATCACATATACCCTCTGGCTCTAATGAGAACTTGTTTAAAAGAGAAATTCAACATTTGCATGAAAAGATAATAAACAAAAAATGTCTCTTTTCATTTAATCAAGGACAAGTCGTCTTAGGGCTTGGTTGATTCTCTTCTAATTAACTTGCTATCCCTCGGATAAAACTTTCGACTCTTTACACATCGAGTTAAGCCAATCAAATGATTAAATAAGAGCCCAGATCGTAGTTAGTTACCAAAGAACCAAAGTTCGGGGTCAAATTAGAAACACAAGCCTTGTTTGCCGTATTTATTTTTTTTAGAAATAGGTTATAGGCCCTATTTGTATATTAATTAAGATATATAATGGAGCCAACAACTTGAATTATAAAACTAATTACTTAATAAAAAAATAAAGTAAAAAAAAATATTGATGTAATTGAACAATCAGATGATTTTTAACGAAATTAATCGCTTTCATGAAAGCAGATTGAATGCTTAATAAATTAAGATTAAGTTTAAAGAATTAACCCAGTGGCGTAGCGAGCTTATTGTTATTATTAATCACATATTAATTAAGAAATTTTTAAAATAAGCTTAGATGATTTATTTAAAATTCATCTGTCAAATTAGTTCAGCATTCTTGCAATAGATGGCAGGCTAGTCTAACAGCCGATCACCTTTTAGCGTATATCTGGCATATATTTTTATGCTTTTATAAAGGATACATAATATATAATAACATTTATAAAGTATTTATTGTTAAAAGATCAATGAAAATCAACCAAATGCATTAAATATTATTAGCTACCATTCTGACATCTCTTGGCAAATTTTTGAATTACTTGATATTTGGGCATACTTTTTATAACACACTACGCCATCTTAGCGGGAAAAACATGCGTAACACCTTCGCTCCCGCCCCGCCTTAACAGGTACGAATTGATCAACCTATCGCCTCAATAGGGACCACCGCAAGCAGGAGGCGGGGATAGTAGAACATTTTTTCCGTTTCTGCTTCATTCATCTAGCATTCTCAGGAATCACAAATTCATTTAATACTATTTTTTTTTTTTCTAAAATCTTGAACTTTTCAGAGACAGAAAGACTTAACAATAAGACTTTCTTCCCGCATTGGGAGACACAACAA
>JAKCPI010015722.1:0-24261 GCA_023213315.1 Euborellia annulipes | reverse complement strand
TTGGACAAATTTCTTTTTGTCCTTCCATCGTCCTCTTTACTGGCTATCATCCAATAATCAGCTCCACTCCTCTCGCAAAGGGTGAAAATTCTCTAAACATAGCAAAAGAAAAAAAAACTAATTACCCCTATAGCTTTTGCTTCATGATCAAGTTAGCTTCCCGTCTTGAGCGATAAAATTTAATGAGTATCTTCTAACTAATTTATATAAATATGTTTGAAGACAATAATTAAATTATTTAGATAATTTGAATAAATAAAACATGTAATTCAAATAAAAAATCATGCATTTGGGTCACGAGAACGAATCAACAGGCAGACGAGCAAATAAATATTAAAGTTCAATATTTTTCTTTTTTTAATGATAACTAAGTACGAGAGATTAAATTACATATTACGCCTTTTTTAACGTTTAAAATGAATAAATTCAAGTTTATTGAACTTGCATTTAATCAATATATTTCTCGTGTTTAATTCACATTTTATTGATAGAGCCCTATTATCGGATTTCGAAATATAAAATATTAAAATCGGGAGTCTTTTTTTTTTAATTTATTCATTTTCAAAGTTATATAATTATATAATGATTGTTTCCTGTTGTTTAAAGACTCAATAAATCAATATCTTTTAAAGGAAAAAAAAAGTTTAACACCTTTTTACTATACGATAAAAAAAAAATAATTAAATACTTTTATATTCATGGAATCATAAGCGTAGCCAGAAATTTTTGATGGGGGGAGGGGGGTTCAAGACAGGGGAGAGTCCCTCCTCCAGTAATGAGTAATGAGACAGCTTAAGAAGTCTAATGAAATAAACAGTGGCGTAGCGAACTTAACTCGCGCCCGGGGCACAATATCTTTTTAGCGCCCCACCCCCTAATTCGAAAACCATATAATATTATATGTCAAATATACAAAATTATTATATTACAAATAATAATAATGAGATTTGGTGGCTGTGAATGTATTATATTACACTGGCACTAAATTTAAAATATATTTTCCAGAAATCAATTATAATAAAAATAAAAATTATCCAGCAATTTTTTTGTTTTGCGGACCATTTGGCGCCCCTTTGTGAGTAGCGCCCGGGGCATGATGATGCCCCATGCCCTCCCCCTCTCGCTACGCCACTGGAAATAAATAAATTTTCAAAGTACGGTATATATTTTAAAAAATTTGGTACAGTAAATATATTACAACAATTTACATGAGTAAGATTCAACTAATCAACTGATAAAATTAGTAATACTAGATTAAACACCAGAAAATCCTTTTCTTTTTTAAAATACAATACATTTTCAAAATGCCTTGAGCAAATTAATAAATTTTTTAGAGCTTAAATATCCAGTCATGGCTTGGGTCCTATAGGAGGGTTTTGAACCCCAAACCCCCCGTGCCCCGTGGCTACGCCTATGCACGTAATGGCTGAAGATTCCAGGTTCAATTCTGGAAGAGGTTGGGGTTTGGTAGTACAAATGTACAATTATTAATTTAAAAAAAAGTCATACATTTATATATAAACCCCATGTAAGACTTTTTTTTTAGATTTTTCCAGTCCTTTTGACCCGAAACGTAAATATATTTAGAAGTGGGGTTAAATGATTCATTACCATAATAACTTCATCTTAATATTTATTACATATCCAGGGAAAGTGAAATATTTTTTAACTCTCTCGATTTAATACTTGTGTCTCGCTACTTTCTTTTATTGTTTGAGATAAACAGAAAACTATTTTAATAAATCGAGATCTCTATTTTCCCAGATGGCTATTAAATAAAATTTCTTTAACATCTTTAACTACAATATCTCTCGGTTGGACGAATAAGAATTCCCTATCAAAAGCACAAGAATAGCCTCTTATGCTTGAATGGCCTAAATATCACTTCTAGTCGCCCTAAGGGTCAGTAAACTTGAAATATAGTTGAAAGGTGGTCAAAGGGAAGTCAAATATGTCTTCGAAAAAATCAAAATTATTTCTATTTGTCTGATAAAACTAATAGAAGATAATTGAAATATAATTTAAATTTTTTTATATAAACAACCTTCTATTCTAATCTGAAGATAATCCCAATCGGGTCAGAATAGAAGGCAATAAATAATAGAAAAAAATACTAGCTGTTTTTTTCCCTACTATAACCTAATCTTTAGAAAAGCAAACTGAATCCAAAATATTATTCGACGAATTTGATCAAAGTAGAGCACTCTGATCTTATTCCCAAAAATCTGGTGTGACTGGCGCACAGCACACAACTTTCTCTACCTTCGGTAATCAAAAGTTGTGTACTGTGCTTGTCTCACCAGATTTTTTGTGTCGACATGTATTTAGTTTCCGACAGTACGGTACATTCGATTTTCAAGATGTAAAATTTATAAGTATGGCAAAATATTTATATTTTGTTACCATAGCAACCATAGGAGAAATTCCTATCTTTCCTATGAAGAACAAGAGTAAAGTGGTCTTCAGAAGATTTCAATCACAAAATGAGAATATACATTTTATAGAGAATCTAAAAAATAATTGATTTTTGAATTTTAAAAAAAATCGTTGGAGCAAATTTTGAGAAAATCGAAAAAAACTGAAAAAGTGCATCAGTAAAGTACTAGTACTCTTTGGCTGATTTTGTTCAAAAGCTTCGTGTCACGTCCCATGGGGGTGCCTAACTTAAATATAAAATTTCAACTTCCTAGCTCTTTTTGTTCTTGAGATATTTTGTTCACAGACACACAGACACACAGACACACACACAGACACACAGACAGACAGACCATGTCGCGAAAACCACTTTTTTGGATTCAGGGGACCTCAAAACGTGAAGATCCATCAAAATCTCGACATCGAATTTTTGACATGAAACCAATACTTTCTCTCTCTATATATTAACATATATATAGAGGTACGAGAAAGTAAAAAAATATATAAAAGATTACATAAAATAATTTAATTTTAATAGAAAAACATTTTCCATTTATAAATATGAAAATTGACCTTTATTTCATTGCCTAGTTGATTAAATATCCATCAAGTTGATTTCCCTCGAGGCAAGTGTCATGCTTCCTGAGTGACCTGACTCACTTACTTGGTCATTATAATATTGCAATTTTCATTAGTAAATTTATTTTGGGATAACATTTGAAAAAGAAAATCTATGGTCAGATCTTGATCTTGGGGAATGTGTAAAATATCCTCTTTAATATATTTCTTTTTATTTGTTAGGTTGGTAGAAATTTTTTTAAATTGTGATCCGGCCTTGCCCACACCACAATATTATTTTTGACTTTTATATTTCTTGGACATGCCCTTGTGGCTTGGGGAGCGTACAAGTATTACGTAACGCAATTTGGGGGGAGGGGGTCTCCAAAAACGTTACCATGCGTTACAAGGGGGAAGAGGGGGTTGAACAACGCGTTACGTAACTGGTATTTTAGCGACTTTCCGATACTTTGGGCAACATAATTGTGAGCGTTACGTAACGTCTAGGGGGGAGAGTCCAGAAAAATGTTACGGCGCGTTACATGGGAGGGGGGGGTCAAAAATCTTCAAAAATTGCGTTTCGTAACCCTTGTACGCTCCCTTGTGAAGTAAATCTCTTATCCCCAGCACCAGAGGCGAGAATTCTACCACTAAGCCACGGCTCAGAAAAGTATCTCTAATTGATAAAATTTATCTAACTCTATTATTATTATTATTTTCTCCTATTTATACATATTGAAAAGAATAGAATTTGAAATAAGATGCTCGCTTCATGAACATCAACAAGAAAAAATAGATAATTTATGATCTTTACACTTAATTGAAGGAGCAATTTATTAGGCGATCATTTATAATAAAATAGACGGCAACAAGGCCTAATGAGCCTGTCTGTCTTTCTTTGCCAAGATGGAAACCCTCGAGACGACCGGAAACCTTCAACCCTTTTTGGGCCCTCGAAATCATAATGCGGTAACAGCGAGCTCATAATTCATGCCATTTTATTGGCTGCTCAATTGCTACTAAATACCGCAATAATTCAGCCATCAGAATGGTTTCAACGAAATATTTGCATCTCTGTTAATCTACTAAAATCGGGCTAGTTCTTAAACAAAAAGATCTTTCTAATATACGTATTTTTTTGTTTAAAAAGCACCAAGGATATAAATTAACAATCTATTTAAAAAATAATAATTTATTTTACATACAACTAATATTTACTTGTGTAATGCCTGGACCCCCAATAGATAGATTAATAATTAACAGTTATCGTTAAAGTCTTAAATGGCCTAAGTTGCCGAAAAGACTGTGTGAATGTGCGTGTGAGTGTGAATGAGAAAAATGTGTGAGTGTTAAAAAAAAAAAATAAATAATATTTACTTTTATTTTAGTAAATATTAATTATAAGAATTTTCTTCACGAACGTGATACTAAGGTATAATAAGCCTATATAATATACGTTTTTTATGAAATTCCTCATTTATAAATTAATTTTACTTATTTATTTTTTAAAAGTCCTTTCGGCACCTATAGACTCTATACGATCTCATTATTTAATTAAGATATACATGTGGCCTATGTGGGGGTTCAGGCACATTTATTTATACCATTGAGTGTGTGTGTGTCTGTGTTCAATTTTAAGCCTGATAGAATTGAGTTAGGAGGTTGAAATTTTATATTTAAGTTAAGCACCCTCCTAGGGCGTGAAAATAAGCTTTTAAACAAAATCGGTAAAAAAGTACTAGTACTTTACTGATGAACTTTTTCAGTTTTTTTCGATTTATCAAAATTCGCTCAAACTATTTTGATTAAAATTCAAAAATCAATTATTTTTTAGATGCTCTTTAAAATGTATATTCTCATTTTGCCCATTGAAATCTTCTGGAAGCACCACTTTACTCTTGTACTTCATAGGAAAGATAGGAGAAATGGTTGCCATGGTAACAAAATATAAATATTTTCTCATACTAATAAATTTTACATCTGAATTCAAATGTACCGTATTGTCGGGAACTAAATATATGTCGACACAAAAAATCTGGTATGACAATCACAGAAGACAACTTTCGATTACAGAACGTAAGAGAAAATTGTATACTGTATAGCAATAGCACACCAGATTTTTTATTTCATCTCGACTGTGGATAAAGGTAATACGAGGCGCCCTTTTTATTTGCATCTCTGATGATTTTAGTTGAGATAAAATATTTTATCAACATTTTTTATTGTATTCTGTTTATATTTAATGATCAGCTCAAGCTGTCCTTTCTCAATTTAATTTTGATTATGGAATATGTCAATCATTTGATTGTATCTTTTTTCAAACTATCAGTTTTATTCATTTAGAGGATAGTTTCTCACTTATTTTGCTCAGCGCCCCCTTTGAGAATATGTTTTTTCTAGAGCCCTCCCCCCCCCCATCTTAATTTTACTGGCTCAGTTTGTATCTGCTCTCACTTCTCATATCTAGAGACCTCGCAGAATAGGCAAGAATAAAAGAAGATTCATTCTTCTCCTTTTGTGTCTTTCGATTTGACAACAGTTACAGCCTATATACAGTATTATAGATATAAAAAAAAAATTCTTCAAAAAAATAATAAATTCTGTAATGTTAGAAAATTGTTTCTTTATAAAAGAAAGCTTAAGAAAATAAAAAAAGGATGTTTTATCTTCCATCAGCTAAAATGAATGAAATAAAAATGGATTTCTTAGCCAAACAGCCGACAAAATTAGCGCCTAGAAGTTGACATAGGCCAAGGAGAAATGCCAACTTGAGATATCTTTAATATGAGATGATAAAAAAAAGAAGACATTGCAAACAAATGGCGAGGGGAACGAGATCATTCTTCCATTTAAAGCAACGTCATCTTTATGCATTAAAATCAGAGGTGAATTTAACTCTAGATGATGAAGAGAGATTTTTTTTTCTGCTCAACGATTACAAAAACGCGGATTTTTCTCATAAAGCTCTTGTAAAAAAAAAAAGGAGAGATTAATGTTAATAAAATCCTGGGAAGAGAGAATCCCTCACATATCTTTATTTAATATTATAAAAAGTGGAGGTGTTTAATTATTATAAATAAAGGGGTTGAAAAAAAAGTGGAATTAAATTTATATAGTTACCCCATTTACTTACAACAAATTTTAAAAGTGAAAATACTACTAAAAATTTTCAAGGGATATTCATAAACTGTATATGGAAGTCTGTTACACAAAACTTTTATGAATTTTACATTCGGGTATATGAAAAACTACATATACTAAAAACTTGAACTTTGATAAACCAATTTATAAAAAGTTTCTTAAACCGGTTTATGAAAAATTTCAAACACTATTAAAAAAAAAAAAAAACCGCCTCTCGAGAGGTTTGAACTCGAACTCTAGGTTTCTTCCCTTGATATGTATGACGCCTATACCATCTTTATTAGTTTCCGATAGTACGGTACAGTGAGCCCCACAATTAAGCCCCCACTTGTTAGCTTTAGCTTTAAGTATATGGTATAGTATATGGTGTAAAGTGATATAATTTTAATGACCGAAAAGGTAAAACGTAAAATTTGGTACAGATGATTTTATTTTACCTTTTAAAATTTAAAATTATTTCACCATTTACCATATTCTATACCATATACTTAAGGCTAAAGCTATCAGGTGGGGACTTATCTGTGGCGCTCACTGTACCTTCGAATTTCAAGATGTAAAATTATTAAGAATTTGAACATATTTATATTTTGTTACCATGGCAATCATTTCTCCTATTTCCTATGAAGTAAAAAAGGTGTGGTTCGTATAAAATTTTTTTGTTTTTTGGATGCCGAAAAATGTACGGTATATGATTGGTATTGGTATCCTCATCTTGGAAGTAGCTTCTATTGTCCAGGAATGTGACTACCTCTGGAGGAATGGAATGTGTCCAGGTTTTAAGGTTTCCTCGAAATTCATTCGGGTAGCTTGCCTCATAGATCAGACCATTTCTATAATTTACAGATGCACGCCTATCCATCCAGACTACTTACGTTGTTAAGAATATCATACTTTTTAAGCTACTTAAATTTGATTCATATTTTTTTTTTTTTTTTTTTTACTTGTTAGTCAACCAGTTTATGAACTTGATTTCACAAACTGGGTATACGACGTATTAAAATTAAAGCACGACAGTATATGAAAAACGATAAAAAATTTTTATTTTTTTAACAGTGTCATTCAAACTGATTATCATAGTTTTCATGATATTTCACTTGGCTACTTAATAATTACCAGAGGGAGTAATTAAAGCGTAAAGGCATATTATTATTATTATAGTTTGTAATCTCATTAGCTCTTTTCATGGGAATCCACTTTCTGTGAAATCCATTAAGATAGATTAGAGAAATGGAAATGGAAATTTTCAAACTGAAAACAAGTTGCGTTGTATTGTGGATGAACTAAGTTTTGGTCTCGAATGACATCGAATTTAAATGACTATGGGATGAGAGAGAGAGAGAGAGAGAGAGAGAGAGGGGGAGAGAGAGTATCATTGCAATTTGTGGTCAATGGGAAATGACCAGCGAAAACAGGAAACCGACCGCTCGCCACCAAATGGGTATTTATAAAAAGAGATTGCGGGCCCCATCTGGTAATTAATGAGAGGCTTTAGAAATAGGGATTTGTTTTATAATTCAATTATTGAATGGTATGTTTAAAATATTTATATTAAAGGTATTTGTGAAAAAAAATTTTATCATCGAATTTGCTGGCACCAAGGGCGGATCCAGGGATGTTTCTCTGGGGGGGGGGGGGGTAATCTGGTGTGACTGGTCACACAACACACAATTTTTTCTTAATTTCGGTAATTTAAAGGCGCATTCTGTACTTGTTTGCCAGAATATAAATACAAATCAAATTTTTAAGTATTAATATTTAAAATTTTACATTAAAAATAAATTTTTTTGCGAAAAAACGTATTTTTTTTTAAATCTCGGGGGGGGGGGGGGGTAATTACCCTTTTAACCCCCCCCACCCTCCTTGTATCCGCCCTTGGTTGACAGTGAGGTTATTATAACGATATAGTACACAAGAACACGCTTGACCTTCGAGATAAAAAAATGAGTTTTTTCACATATAATTATCTCTCTGAGGTATAAGGAAAGTTTTGTGAATGTTAGCAACTTAATAAAGGCAATATATTATTATATTTATAAAAATTATTAAAAATTAAAATATATTAAGCCTAAAATAAATATTAAAAATTCTTCTTCTTCTTCCTCTTTTTCTTCGCTAAAAATTAAAATAATTAATTAAAGGCCTTTGACTTATGGCTCAGAGAGTTGAGCTTTGGTTTCTGATACCAAGGGTCAAGGGTTTGCATCCCGTCACAGGCGAAAAAGTTGATTTCAATTGAATACCAATCAATTGAAATAAATAGAAACGGGGTCTTAATGGCCGCCGATGCCAAAAAAGACCTAAATTCCAATAACAAAAACATTAATTAAAACTAGTTAATTTTTTAACAAAAATTTAAAAAATTTCCAAACAGGCTTGTGTTTCTAATTTTACCCCTTAGTTAAGCCTTAGGGGTCACGATTATCACGTAACAGTTTCTGTCACTGTCGCCCTTCAAAATCTGGCCCCGCACCAACGAGTAGTTTTAGGTGACTGTCTCGGTGATTTTTTACAATAGCTGACAGAGGGGGGGGGGCTTAAATATAAAATTTCAACCTCCTAGCTCTTTATTTAAGTACATAGTCAAATAGCTTGTCCGAGAGTAACCGGTACTTTGTCATTTTAGCTGCTTAAATGGCCTTAGAGTTTTGAATAAGAGGCGATATAATAAAGAAACCAAGCATCTTTGAAACAGACATTGCAGCATGTTAAAGATAAACACGCGGGAGTCTGGATTTTTGTATTTCCGGAAATGCAGTTAGAATAACTCATCGCTAAGAGGAATTTGACCCGGAGTTGGCTTGAAATTGAAAGTCCCCGTTCCCAAAGAGGTTTGAAGAAGGAAGGAAATTTTAATAAAGTAAAAAATGGAAATGGAAAATATCTTATGATCCTTGTCTTGAAAGACAAACTTTCTCAAATATTCTTACGTATGGGTATTGACGAATTCTTTTCCAAGTTTTATAAAATTGCAAATTCTTTAGAAAACTTTAAATAAAAAAAAAAGTATATAAGCTTATGCATAATAATGATTAATTTATAAACAGTGCGCTCTTTTTCAGTCTTTTGGACCATATAGACTTTGAAATGATATATTCCAATATTATTTATACGTGTTATGATACAATTATCCAGGCACTTTTATTTATTCCAATTTGTATTCTTTTTTACTTTCTCTTACATAAATATATAGTGAGAAAGTATTGGATTGATGTCAAAGATTCGATGTCGAGATTATTTTGATGGGTATACAAGTTTTGAGGTCCCATGAGTCAAAAAAAATGGTTTTCGCTACATGGTCTCTCTCTTTGTCTGTAAACAAAATATCTCAAGAAGGCAAACAGATAGGAAGTTGAAATTTTATCAATATTTCTTATTATAGAAAGATTTAAGTTAGGTCCCTCAACGGGGACGTGACACGAAGCTTTTGAACAAAATCGACCAAAGAGTACTAGTACTTTACTGATACACTTTTCAGTTTTTTTAGATTTTCTCAGAGTGAAACCCTCTCATTCCATCTTTTTTTGCTTCTGAAACATTCACCCACTCGAACTCTCTCTCTCCATATTGAATAATTTATAAAGCAAATAATTTTGTCTTTGATCTTATTATTATATCAAAACGTCCCCCTCCCCCTTCTAAAATTTATTTGTTATAAATTTTCCCCCCCTCATACCTTTAATTTATTCAATCTTATAGGTTAGTGTTAAAAAAAAGAATTGTTGGCGTATGTGTGTGTAATATATTCCACCACTTTGGTTTGATGGTGAAATAGGGGCGCCCTAAAGGGCCAAGGGACTTGCCTGCCAGCCAGCCAGCCACTTCGGGGGCGCAGACGTAGTACAAGGGGTGGAATTATTATCGATCGCGCCCTCCCTGACACACACACACACACACACCACAGCTTGCACATAACCCTAACATCCTCTCTCTCTTTCAATGGTCGATTTCAAAAAAATCTCTTTATAATTTGAGAGATTTTAATTGTCATGACAGAAAAATATGTTTTCATATAGAAATTATGATTATTTGTTTGTGAAATTCTTATTAAAACCATCAATAGTTTTTTATATTTGTTTTTTTGTTCACAATTATTAATTATTCAAATATTTAGTACACAAACTATATTTAAAGCTTTTGGTAAATATAGCAGCTACTTCGGCCAAGGACATGTCTTTTGTTCGGAGAATTTTATCCTCCACCATCCAGTACCTCCATGAGGGTAATCTATATATTAGGAACCAGGGGCGTATATATAAATTTTTTTCAGTGGAGGGGCTGAACTAAAAGATTTTTCTGCGGAAAATTTTTTATTTAAGAAACTAAAGTTTTCCATCTTGCGGAAAAATTTGTTGCGCTGATGTCTGTATATCCCTATATATGTATATGTGTTTGGGGAATTTCGGGGGGGGGGGAGGGGGCGAGCCCCCGGGCTCCCCCTCCACTCCCCTTATATACGCCCCTGTTAGGAACCAACAGAATATTGTAGTAAGTCCTTACTACAAGATCTACTAAGCTATCCACCTCTCTAATACAACTGGAGTATTCGGTTTCGGTCAAAAATCAGCCAAACCTGAGTTTGAAAAGATGGGAAGCAGTTCGCACACAAACAAATTTGCCGCAAGGCTAGTGAGGGATGGGAAAAATTATGATTTTCCCGGAAGGGGAAACAATTTTCCGCCCGCCGAAAGACCTAAAAAAACACAGAAAAACACTGTTGGAAAGAGGCGGAAAATTTTCCGTCTACCCAAAAAAAAGGCAAAATGATTTTCACAGAACGGAGAAAAAATTTCAAGTTTTGCTAGGGGAAAAGGCAGAGGGAAAGATGAAAAAAAAAAAAGGTAAAATGATATCAATTTTGTATAGGAAATACAAGTTTCGATTCGAAACTAAGATGGCGGCCGAAATTCGGTTTCGGTTTTGATTGAAAATCCTGTTTCGGTCGGACTATTATAGAAATGATGGGATAAAGAAATTGTTTGTTTTGTAAATAACAGGTATATTTTACTTAATACACGTTTCTGGACAAAATTAACGTACCACTTTAGTTTTTGAACATTATTCATTTGAATATTATTTATTAAAGTGTTTCAACATATAGATAACATATATTTTTTTTTAATCTATTCAGAATCCTGACATTTTCCCGAGTAAAATGATATGTCACACATGTATCTATGTTAAACATATTATTTTAAGTTGCACTTGGAGAATCTAGGTAATTGCCATATAAGGAAGTCGAAAAAAAAGCCAATGAAAATTTTTATTAAAATTATAAATACGAGATTTAAATTATTAATTAAATAATATTCTTTTCTAAACTTTATTTAAAAAATTTTTTGTTAAAATTTGATTTTAAAATAAATGCGAGATTTAAATTAATTAAAAAATATTCTTTAAATTTTATTTATCAAATAAATAATTTTTTGTCTAATTATTTTTTTTTTTCTTTTTTGTTTTAGGTAAGTAAACGTCACAACTTTTATTCTGACGTCTTCCATTATTACGTATAAGTGAGTACTTTTTTTTTTTTTTTAATAAATAAGAAAAAATTTTTAAAAAACCAAAAATATCAACTCCAAAACTTAATACATCTTTGCTCATATAGGACCGAATTAAATGGCGGTTTTTTTTTTATGTGAAACAAAGAAGCTTGAGAATTTTTTTTTTTCATTATCTGATTTGCATTATAATATACTTGCTTGGTATTTAAAACAAAAGAAAAAAAAACTATTATCTTATCCTTTACATCTTCTTTCTAATTGTATTTTAAAACAATTATAATAAATGTGGATAAAATAGAAAAAAAAACACATACATGTGTGTATGTATAAGGCCAAAGTGTCCCAAATTTCTAATTTCCTATATTTGTGAAAAAAATTATTTATTCTCTTTGATTTATAATTAATATTTTTATTTTCTTGTATATGGAGTATTAATTTTTAATGAAAAATTTTACTGATATAAATTATCTAACAAATTTTGTGGCACAATATTTTTTTTTTTTTCTGAACCCCTAAACGGATTGTCATGAAATTTGTTCAAGGCCTAGAGATTATTATAGCTGAATTTCAAAATATTTAATTCAAAGGAAGCTGAGAAATCCGTGGTTTACGATTATAATTTACCGCCCATTTTCCCTGCCGGCTGATTAACTTCTCGTTTCAATACCTTCTTAGGCCCACTTAAGACTAGAAATATGGCAAAGCTCATTCCAATCCGATGAATAGTTCTAGAGATATAAAAAAAATAAAAAGCTACTCTCATTGTTTTGCATTTCTGGGGGTCCTTTTGACCTGAAACGTAAAGAAATATAAAAAAAATTGATCGGGGTTAGATTTTTTACAATCATACTACTTTCCCCTTTTATTAAAATTACAATATTTTGTTAAATTAAAATTAAATAAACAAATTATACACTAGCTGATAAGTTTCAAAATATTTTTATTTATATCTATATGTTTTTGGAACATATAATCTAGTGTATAATTTTTAATTTATTCTTTTTTTTTCGAAACTTTTGTCAAGTTAGTAGAATTTAAAATTTTTTTTTTTTTGTTTTATAAATTTTCATTACAATCTATCAATGGCTTCCGGGGGGGCTATCAACAGTTTTGTTTTTCCCGATTTTCAGCACAGTTTGGCGCTGACTAACAAAATGATCTTAGTGGCTTTTGTTCATTCTTCTTGCCAACCTCTCAGACCTTTTTGTCCCTTAAAAATCTATAAAAACGGATTTTCACAAATTTGCCCATAATGAGTGAGCAAGTGATTTATTTTATTTATAATACAAACCGGAGTTAAAATAAAAATCTGGTGTGACTGGCGCACAGCACACAACTTTCTCTTACCCTTCGGTAAGAGAAAGTTGTGCACCGTGCTGTTCACACCAGATTTTTTGTGTCGAGATATATTTAGTTTCCGCTAGCACCTTAGTTTCAAACTTGCATTTTAAATGTATATCCATCAAAATCTCGACATCGAATTTTTGACATGATCGCAATACTTTCTCTCTATATATATTTTACCCAAATCTTCAACCTTCACCCCACCCATCATCCCCCCCCATATATAGAGATATAGGGTAAAAGGAAGTAAAAATCAAATTTTTCTCTATATAGCCTAAGGATAAGATTTCTATTTTAGGGTTCCAATTGAATACGTAATCAGAGGACAATAATAAGGAAAACAATTTTCAATTCAGAACAAGTGTTTAATGAGAATGGGGCTGGCTGGATGGCTATTCGTAGAATATACGGTGTCCAATACAATATTACGCATACAAAATTTGATGCTGTCACTAAAATTTATTTCGAGGAATTTTCTATATATTTTTTTTTTTTTAATTTATATATGAAATATAAAGTATAATTAAACTACCAACCGTACGCTCTAGTTGAAACATTATGTCTATGCATTATGAAAATTAGAGGGCTCGCTGGTGTAGTGAGCTAGGGTGTCAGCTTCTGCAAAGAAGATCCCTGTTCAAATCCTTGGCGTGCGGGATTTTTCATTAAATAAGAATATTTATTTAATGTAAACAAATCCTCAAGCAAGCCCTGGATTGGAATATAGGATCCTTCCACAATAGCCCTCAGGCAACTCTACGAGGAGAGGGAGTTGCTGTGACATCCCGTCCTGTGGAAGGGACGTTAAGAGGATTCCCTCTCAGTGATGCATTCTTCGAAAGGGTAGGCTACACGCCGGTGCTGAGGGAGTCCCCTCCTCAAACTAGGACATCCTCCATAGCATAGAAGAGGTTGGATAAAAGGAGCCGGTTGGAACCAGAAATAAGGATTAGTTCACTAGCTAGAGACGAAAGCAGGAGGAGGAGCTAGAGATAGGAAATGATGTAACTTCACGGGGTGCCGGTAGATGGCTACGGCCAGAGGCCGGTTGGGTTTTAGGTGTGTGTCTCCGTACACGTAAGCACCTCGGGTAAATAAACGGGGATCCCGATAGGAATTTCAAATAATAATAATAATAATAATAATAATAATTATGAAAATTGAAAAAAAAAAAAAAAAAAAGAAAAAACTAGGTTATAAGAAAAATCCCTAAATATGCCATATAATATGCAGTAAAAGTATTAAAATATGCAATATATATGAAAAACTAACTTTTAATTTCCAGGAGTAGTGTCTGAACGTATAAATAAAATTAAAAAATAATTAAAAAATCTGGTGTGACTGGCGCACAGCACACAACTTTCTTACCCTTCGGTAAGAGAAAGTTGCACACTGGCTGGTCACACCAGATTTTTGTGTCGAGATATATTTAGTTTCCGATAGCACCTTAGTTTCAAACTTGCATTTTAAATGTTGACGGCTTCAAATAAACTATGGTTATTTTTTCAAAATTTTAATCTCATATTTGGACATTTTATACACAATATAGATTCGTAAATAAATGCAAAATTTCATAAGAATTGGAAAAAAAATTTTTAAATGCGTAAAAAGTTCCAAGGGGACCCCCTTTTTGAATCGAAATTAACATACAAATCCCTATAGGAAATTAACATTGGCCAAATGCGAAGATAAGGTAGAAAAATTTAAAACGCGCATGAAGAGAAGATAGTTTTGTGAGAGAGAGATGTTTTCTCCGAAAAAAATGGGCGTTTAAATAATAATTGATTTTTAATCTAATAAAATCTGGTGTGACTGGCGCACAGCGCAACTCCCTGCTGACCTTCGGTAATCGAAAGTTGTGTACTGTGCTGTCTGAATTTTTGTGTCATTGTATTTAGTTTTCCATGGTAAATAATTTGCAATTGAATTCAGATGTAAATTTATAAGTATGGGAAAATATTTATATTTTGTTACCAGGGCAACCATTTCTCCTATCTTTTCTATGGAGTACAGTGTAAAGTGTGCTTCAAACAATTTTGAGGGCAAAACGAGAATATACATTGAAGAGCATCTAAAAAATAATTGATTTTGAATTTTAATCAAAATCGTTAGAGCGAATTTTGAGAAAATCGAAAAAAACTGAAAAAGTACATCAGTAAAAGAGTACTAGTACTCTTTGGCCGATTTTTGATTAAAAGCTTATTTTTTCCGGTCCCGGGGGTGTTTAAGTTAAATATAGAATTTCATCCTCGTAGCTCAATTCCTTCATGCTTAAAATTGAACACAGACACACCACCCACCCACCCACCCACCCACAGACAGACCATGTCGTGAAAACCACTTTTTTAGGATTCAGGGGACCTCAAAACGTGAAGATCCATCAAAATCTCGACATCGAATTTTTGACATGATCCAATACTTTCTCTCTATATATATATTACATATATACATAGGTAAGAGAAAGTAAAAAAGAAAAAGATTTAAATTCGGTTACCATGGCAACCATTTATTTCTCCTATCTTTCCTATGAAGCACAAGAGTAAAGTGTAAGCTTCAAACAATTTTGAGGGGCAAAACGAGAATATACATTTGAAAGAGCATCCTAAAAAATAATTGATTTTTGAATTTTGAATCAAAATCGTTAGAGCGAATTTTGAGAAAATCGAAAAAACCTGAAAAAGTACATCAGTAAAGTACTAGTACTTTTTGGCCGATTTTGATTAAAAGCTTATTTTGTCGGTCCCGGGGGGTGTTTAACTTAAATATAAAATTTCAGCCTCATAGCTCAATTCCTTCATGCTTAAAATTGAACACACACAGACAGACAGACACACACACACACAGACAGACAGACCATGTCCCGCGAAAACCACTTTTTGAAATTCAGGGGGACCTCAAAACGTGAAGATCCATCAAAATCTCGACATCGAATATTTGACATGAAACCAATACTTTCTCTCTCATATATATATATTACATATATACATAGATAAGAGAAAATAAAATTTATTAACGAGGAGAGTAAAGAAAAAATATTTCTCTTTTTCGCTTCATTTAATACAATTGTCGACGTTTCGGCCGATTTTTTCGGTCTTCATCAGGACAATTGTTATGAGCTTAGAGGGCCTCTTGGCAACTTCTGACTAGGGGTGTTCGATTATGGAAAAAATAATTGCTTATGAAAAATAATCGATTATTACGATAAATCGATTATTTCGATTATGGGAAAAATAATCGATTTATTTCTTTATTTTCAATTATGGGAATAATAATCGATGATTGCCCGAGTAATCGATTATTTCGATTATAGGAAAAATAATGGATATTTTCGATTATGGTAAAAATAATCGATTATGAAAAAAATAATCGATTAAACTTTTTTCTCTTGTAAAATTTCCATTTTTCCCTCTTGCAAAAATCATATAAATCTAAGTTAACAGGACGGTGCACAAATTTCTCTTACCGAAGGGTAAGATTAAGTTGTGTGCTGTGTCCATATCTTTAAATTTATTATCCAATAGCTTTAGGCAGAAACTCAAGAAAGGAATTCGGCAAGCCGCACAGCTAGTATTTATTTTTGTATTATATCTAAAATGTTGCAAAGAGTCAGAGAATATATATATTTTTTTTTAATTTTAAATGAATAAATATGCAAAATTAATGTTTAATTTTTTTTTTTTTTTTGTATCTATGATTACATGCGTGATTAGATAATATTTTTTTTTTTTTTTTTTTTTGATTATAATAATAAAATGTGTCTGTCTTTAGTTTTTTCTAAGTCATGTTTATATTATATTCAGTATTTGACAAGCAAGTCGAGGGGGGGGGGGCAATCATTCTTAATCCAGATTATCTTTTAACAAAAGCAAATATATGTATAGTTTGTATTATAAATCACATGTGTGCTTGAATGTGTGTGTGTGTGTGTGTGTGTGGATTATAAAAAATTGCAAACAAATTTGTTTGAATATATTTTCCCCGCTGCCCGTGACCCGTGGCTGAGAGAAGATTTTAGTTTCTGGGGTATCGGGTTCGCTTCCTGTTCGAAAATATATTTCATTTCAATTGACTGCTAATCAATTGAAATAAATAGAGACGGTGTCTAAATGCTGGAAAGAAAAATTGTTTTTCCCCCATTGGCGCCACCATCGTTATTTCAAATATGGCGCGCAAACCATATAATAGTTTTCGTTTTTGGACCACTCAAAAAGTTCTTTTTTTTATATATGAATAATTGAATTACTAAAAATAAAATTTGAAATTTTATAATCAAAAGATGTTTTTAATTTCACTATGAGTAAATCAATTAATTTAAAGTGAAAAAACAATTTTGCTCTTTTTTTTGATCGCATTTGAAAATTTTTCAGTGAGTATTATTTGTTTATATTCATTTTAGTTAATCAGTGAGTGTATAAATTTATAATTAAAAGAAAAAAAAAATTTTGCCCTTTATAGACCCGAACCCGGTTCTGTCTATTGAAGCCCCGGTGTGTTACCACCTGCACCACCCTCTAATCCCCGCTTGTTTACATTTATTTACTTCTATATCAAGTTGATAATTGTTTATATAAACGAAATATTGAATTAAAATGCTTTTTATTTTTTTGCTGCTGCTACAATTTATAAATTTTTTTTAAATTTCCCCCTCGGCTGTTGAACTATCAATATTATATGGTTTGAGCGCCAAATTTGAAATAACGATAGTGGCGCCATTAGAAAATATGGAAAAATCATCCGATACAATAAGCGGAGTTTATTTATTTTATGCTTATCGAAAAAGCTTGGTTCGAGACCGGGAGGCGCAATTTTGTCCAATCATAAACTCAGTTTTTTTTTTCCTTTTTCTGACTGACAAATCTCGGTAACTTTAAGGGGGTTCAGCAGCGACTTCTAAACGTACTTAAAAAAAACTAGACTATTATAAGGAATTTTTCAATACGGTTTTTTTTTAATGAATTGAATTCATAAGAGATTATTGGGTCATCGAGCTATAATTTTTTAATCGCTTATTAAAAAATTATTGTAATTAATTTTTTTGTTATCAAGCAAATACAAAAAAAAAGAATCTGTCCCAATAATCTTTAATTTTTTTTTAAATTTAAAAATGAATTTATTGTTATTATTAATCACATATTAATTAAGAAATTTTTAAAATAAGCTTAGATGATTTATTTAAAAAAATCAACTGTCAAATTAGTTCAACATTCTTGCAATAGATGGCAGGCTAGTCTAACAGCCGATCCCCTTTTGGCCTATATTTATATATTTTTATGCTTTTATAAAAGACAATACATAATATATAATAACATTTATAAAGTATTTATTCTTAAAAGATCAATAAAAATCAACCAATTGCATTAAATATTATTAGCTACCATTCTGACATCTCTTGGCAAATTTTTGAATTAGGCATACTTTTTATGACACACAACGCCATCTTATCGGGAAAAACATGCGTAACACCTTTGGTCCCGTTCCCCCTTAATATAATACTTAGTTTATGAAGTGTTCCAAGTATTCATTTCAGACATAAATAAATAAGCTTATTTCAAAAATCTAAAAATATTTTTTTTTTAGTGGATCCATCCATTGTTGTAATTCCATAAATCAAGCCCGGGTCTTTAGACAAACCCGTCTAAAAAAAAAAAAATAAAAAAAAATTTCCCCCATTTGGCACACGATAATCCTTCCTTCTCTCTCTCGCTTTCTTTGTTGGGTCGATAAACCCGCGCGCGTTTCAGGGCATCGAACCCTTCTCCTACACTTCCACCCCCCCCCTCTTCTTTCTCTCATCATAATTAAAATCAATTCCAACTTTTTTTTTTTTTTGGAGATATTTAGATAATTAGTTTACTTAGTAACGACAATTTATTTTTGTAACATTGTTATTTTAACTTGGCTAAAGTGTGACGTCATACTTAACGAAAGTTAAACCTTTGGAAGTTATTAAATTTATTTGTTTTTTTGGGGTAAACTTTATTTGTATAATATAAAACGTTTCTGTGACCTTCTTCAGCTATAATCATAATAGATCAATTTGAAGAGTGACCGAAACGTTGTTTCTTATATATAATAACAAAACAAAAAAAATCTGGTGGGTTCCGTATCAGGTGATTGTACCAATCAACAATATATTGAAACATATAACGTTTCTGAGACCCTCTTCAGCATAATCACAATATATCAATTTCGAGTGACCGAAACGTTTTATCTTATATATAATAACAAACAAAAAAAATCTACAAATTAAACACTAGGTATTAATTTAATTTACAAAATGTTTTAACGAGAACCAACGGTCGAAAGTTTAAATCTTAAAAAAAAATCTGGTGTGACTCATGTGTTTATACCAATCAACAATATATTAAAACATATAACCTGGTGTTTTTAATAGAATTTATTCGAACGAAACTGTCTTTTCTTTATTCATCTATTATCGATTCAATTCTCTCTCATATTCCATCCATATTCATAAAATGCAATATAAACAAAGAATTAATCTTACAATAACGTTTATCAACTCAAAATTGTGATTTAATGGAAACAAAGAGAGAAAGAGAGCTTAAAAAAAAAAAATAAATAACCAACTCGATTGTTTTTTTTTTTTGTTTTTCACTCGTAGAAAAAGTGAGAGAGAGAAAGAGAGAGAAGATAAAGAAAAAATAATGAAATAATTATAACCTTGTTAACGGAAATGAAGATAAACGAGGATTAAAATGAAAAAAAAAAAAAAAATAATAAAATAAACCAACAATCAATTAACGAGAAAGAGAGAGAGAGGGAAAAAAAACAAATAAGTGACTATTTATATTCAAAAATATCAATATCTATAAAAAGCAACAACAAAAAAATTATTTTATATTTTTCTAACGAATTTTAGATAACAAAAATTTATATTAGCTCAATTAGCAGAAAAAAATTTGTCTGGTACAGGATTCGAATCACGGATCAATCGAGCGTTAAAGTATAAATCCATCATCCATGGTTCGAGAGATATGTGAGTTAATAAATATTAATTATTTGTTTTTAAAAACTTTTTATTGCATATTCTAAAAGCTGCCATTTTTCTGAATAAAATAATATATCACACTCATATTTAAATATATTTTAATTTCGTTTAAAAGCATCTTTATTCGTTGAAGTGGAAGCGTCCATACTCCATTTTATTAAAATTTAAAAACAATACAAGTAATTTAATTATTGATAAAATTCTTTATTTATAAACAATACAAGTAATTATTGATAAATGTCTTTATTTATTTTACATTGTTATAAAACAAATTATTAAAATAAATAATCAGTTAATTAAATAAGAAAATGATGCTTTTTGTAAATAATAATTTTTTTTTTTTTTTTTTTAGATTGAAATCAGGGATACCAACCGTTCTTTCTTGTTAGACATTCTTAAATTGTAAGGACACTTGTAATATATGCAAATCTAATTTGAACAAAGGAAGAGAGAAAAGAAAGAGATAGAGTTAATTTTTAAATCTCTTAATTTTAAAAAGGTTTCTTTGCCATTTCTCATTCTCTTTTTTTTTACATCAATTTTAACTCTCTCTCTCACTCTTTTTCAAATAGAAATCTAATAGACTTTGAATGAAAAAGGATAGAGAGAGAGAGAGTGAGATAGAAACAAATTTTAAATATAAATTAATTGTTGCAAATAAATAGCAAAATTTTAAAATTTTAATTTAATTAATTAAAAAAATACATTTTATTATTTTTTTAATAACCAACTTGAAGAGAGTTATAATATGACGTAACAATGGTTTATAAATATTTTAACCTCGTCGGCGCCATCTTTGATATCCCAGTAGTGGCAACCTATGGCATGCGTGATGATTGAATTTGGATGAATCGTGACTTTAATTACAAAAAATCAAAGCTAAATTAATTTAATTAATTTTATTATTTATTTATTTTTTAAATTATATTTATTATTACTAGCCACGACTTCGCGCCTAGCCGGAGGGTTCTTGCTAGCCGGGAGTTTAGCGGCTAGCCGGGGGCTTCGACCCCTGGGGCCCTCCCGCCAGGGGCAGACCCTCGCCTTTTCTTAATTATGAAAAAAAATTATTAGGTATTCCAATTCAGTGCCTGCTTGAGGATTTGTTTACATTCATGGAATACACAAATGAAAAGAATACATAAATGTTTCTCTATACATTTCCTAATAGATAAATTGTAACTTTAGGAATTAATAACTCAAAAGGTTATAGGAATTTCGGGATGAAAATAATTTTCCTGTAATCCCTAGAAGGTACTCTTTATGCATATAAAATTTCATTTCGAAATTCCAACGGGAAGTTGTCTAAATAGAGCGTGACAGACATTAGCAAATTATATATATAGATAATTAAATTTTTCCGCAGAAGACGGATAGTGCAGTTAGTTTTTTTTTAAATTCTCTCTCCTGAAATATAAAAGAATCCATCTTTCTAAACACATACCGTAAAACATTTTTTTTTGTATTCTCTTTGCGTTGTGTAGAAGAAATCCTTTTCTGTTTCATGGAATCAAACAATGTCATTGCTTCTTATATATATATACACACAAAAATTCCCTTAAAGTCCCTATCTCTCTTAATATAAATATCAATATTTGAACAAGACCACCATTCTTTTTTTTTTTCCGAAGGAATTCTCTCTCGATGTAATAAATATCCTTATTAAACAAAAAAAGAGGGTCAGCTTACACTGATATTTTTTTGATATCTTTATCCTTTTTATGGGGGTTTCATATAAAAAAAAAAAAATCAATTAAATAAACTGGAACTAGGAAAAAAAAAAAACTTTCCCTTATTCGTCGTTAAAAACTCAATGAGTACAGTTGTTTGTGTATGAACAAAATATCTCAAGTAAGAAAAGAGCTGGAAATTTGAAATTTAAGTTAATATCTGTATCAGCCAAAAGTATCCACTCTAGCAGTGCACCCTACCGGTGAGAGAAACAACCAAGAGGCCAAGTTCAAATACCTTAATTAATTAATCAATCTTATCAAAAAACATTTTAAAAATCTGGTGTGACTGGTGCTTGCCACACCAGATTTTTTGTTCTCTAAAGTGGTGAGGTTAGTTTATTTGAGAAAGAAAAACACTAAATTTTCAGTAATTTTTTTCAACAGTTTTCAAAGCAATATTTCCAAATATTTAGTGAATGAGGTGAAATCCACTGAAGATTAATTAACTAATTAAAAATAATTAAGTTGGAATTAGATTGTTGCATAACAATGGTTTAAAAAAAAAGTGTCGGCCATCTTTATTTTTAGTTTAAAATAGAAATTTGTTTATATTTCTTTTAGAGCCAAGATTTTAATCAAAATTTTATAGCTTGAAGAACCCGAAACGTTGAGAAATAAATTAGTTAGTTTATCCTTCCATTTTTTTTCTTAACATTATAATGTTATTTTTAAATTTTAATAATTAAATGTTAATTAATTCTTTTTGATTGTTATTGCGATTTTAGAAGAAAATATAGTTGCATAACAATGGTTTTCTTAAAAAATTCTAATCTAAAAGTGTCCGGCCATCTTTATTTTAGGTTAAAATAGAGATTTGTTTATATGTTGCAAGAATTTAATCAAAACTTTATAGCTTGAAGAACCCGAAACGATGTCCAATGAATAAGTTTATTTGTTTTCTAACATTATAATGTGATTATTTAAAATTAAATAATTAAATTTTAATTAATTCTATTTGATTATTGTGGTGATTTTAGAAGAAAAAATGGCGGAACTTTCTCACCTCAATGAAAATAACATTTTTTTAAACTTCTTGCAATAAATTTATATACAAGTGTTTTATATCAATGAACTCGTGAGAGAGTGCACTTTTAGAATATACTATTACAAAAATTTAATTAATATAATTAAGAATCTCTCTCAATCGCTGTTAGCAGTTATTTATTTTTTCGTAACAGACTTATAATTATTTGAAATAGTTTGCCATCTAAAATGGACAGGTATTAAAGAGTACATTAGGAATGGCAACAAGCATTCAACTTAAATATAAAATTTCAACCTCCTAGCTCTGGTCATTTTCAGTTTTGTTAAGTTGGCAACACATGGATCGAGAGGCCTTCATTTTCTTTAAATCATTCGATTGTTGGTGAAAATTGATTAAAAATAAACTCTATTTTTTTTTTATAATTATAATACAGAGAGATCATCTTACAATGAAATCATTTTGTATGTTAAAATGTTTAGTCTATAGTAAAAGTTTTTTTCTGTTAATAAACATATAAAGAACAAAGCCGATTTTTTTTTTCTCTCTCTCACTTCACACTCACAGAGAGTATAATTTTAGTAAAGAGGTTAAGTTTGTTCGTTGGTTGGCTTTAAGCCCGAAGAAGAGAGGAGAGACCATACGGCGCCGGTTAGTAGGAGCGCCACCATCATCATCGATCGATGGGATGAGAGAGAGAGAGAGAGAGTAGGGATCTTCTCAAAGAAGAAGCAGAAAAGGTCATGTGTAATGTGTGTGTGAAGATTGCTCTTAAAAAAAAAAAAAATTGGCGCCGTGTCCGACACAAAGTCTAATACTAATAGGTCTTTAATTGTGTAGAAAGGGGAGATACACACACACATAAAAAAAAAACTCTTTTTTTATTTTAAATTATAATTGTGAAGCAATTTATTTCTATCTTTAAAATTTTTTGATTGTTTACTTTTGAGTTTTTTTTTTTTTTTTTTTCAATGAAATTTATATTTATATTCTTAAAGTGCACTTTTTCCCGGGTAAAATAATATAAAAAATACTTGTATTTAATTTTTTTGTAATTTTGTTTAAACGCCTCAATTTTGTTTGAGGTGAGAAAGTCCGTTCGCTGCCATTTTTTCAATTATTTATTAATTTTATAACAATTAAAAAAAAACAAATGATATAATTAATTAGTAAAATGAGTGAAGTTATCTCGCGGGGTGAGGAACTTAGCTTGAGATACCCTAACTTGGCCTTGTGGACCACAGTCGGCGGTCCAATTCTAGATTCAGGATTTAATCAAATTTTATAAAATTTAGGTTTTTTATTTTTGTTAAGTTGGCAGAATGTAAATAGGTCGTTTGGTATCCATTCAGAGAAAAAAACAAAGGATTTGACCTTATTTTATAAAATTTTAGTGTGTTTTTCATTTTTGTTAAGTTGGTAGAATGTAAACGTTTGGTATTCATTCGAAAATGAAAAACACAGGATTTGACCTAATTTTATAAAATTCTAGGTTTTTCATTTTTGTTTAGTTGGTAGAATGTAAATACATCGTTTGGTATTCATCCAAAGTGAATAACATTCGGGATGAAAATTACT
>JAKCPI010015721.1:0-70194 GCA_023213315.1 Euborellia annulipes | reverse complement strand
AAAATTTTATAAAATAAGGATCAAATCCTTTGTTTTTCGCTTTGAACGGATACCAAACGACATATTTACATTCTACCAACTTAACAAAAATAAAAAACCTAAATTTTATAAAATTTGATTAAATCCTGAAGCTCAGAATTGGACCGCCGACTGTGGTCCAGAAGGCCAGAGTTAAGATATCTCAAGCTAAGTTCCTCACCCCGCGAGATAACTTCACTCATTTTACTAATTAATTATATTATAATTATGTATATCATTTGTTTTTAATTGTTGTAAAATTAATAAATAATTGAAAAAATGGCAGCAATCGGACACTCTCACCTCAAACAAAATGGAGACGTTTAAACAAAATTACAAAAAAAATTAAATACAAGTATTTTATATCCTTTTACCTGGGAAAAAGTGCACTTTAAGAATATAAATATAATTTCATTGAAAAAAAAAAAAAATTCAAAAGTAAACAATCAAAAAATTTTAAAGATAGAAATAAATTGCTTGACAATTATAATTTAAAATAAAAAGAGTTTTTATTTTTTATGTGTGTGTGTGTGTACCTCCCCCTCTCTACACAATTAAAGACCTATTAGTATTAGACTTTGTGTCGGACACGGCGCCAATTTTTTTTTTTTTTTTTTTTTTTTTTTTTGGATTAGAGCAATCTTCACACACACATACACATGACCTTCTGCTTCTTCTTTGAGAAGATCCCTCTCTCTCTCTCTCTCTCTCATCCCATCGATCGATGATGATGGTGGCGCTCCTACTAACCGGCGCCGTATGGTCTCTCCTCTCTTCTTCGGGCTTAAAGCCAACCAACGAACAAACTTAACCTCTTTACTAAAATTATACTCTCTGTGAGTGTGAAGTGAGAGAGAGAAAAAAAATCGGCTTTGTTCTTTATATGTTTATTAAGAGAAAAAAACTTTTACTATAGACTAAACATTTTAACATACAAAATTATTTCATTGTAAGATGATCTATCTGTATTATAATTATAAAAAAAAAAAAATAGAGTTTTTTTTTTAGAATTTATTGTCTGTGTGTGTGTTTGTGTCTGTGTGTTTGTGTGTATGTCTGAGTTTAATTTAAAGCAGGGAGGAGCTAGGAGCTAGGAGGTTGAAATTTTATATTTAAGTTCGTGACAAGTTGAATGGTTGTTGTCATTCATTAATTCCTAATGTACTCTATAATACCTGTCCATTTTAGATGGCAAACTATTTCAAATAATTATAAGTCAATTTGTGACGTAACAATAAATAACTGCTAACAGCAATTGAGAGAGATTATTAATTATATTCATTAAATTTTTGTAATAGCATATTCTAAAAGTGCACTCTCTCACGAGTTCAATGATATAAAACACTTGTATATAAATTTACTGCAAGAAGTTTAAAAAAATGTTATTTTCATTGAGGTGAGAAAGTTCCGCCATTTTTTTCTTCTAAAATCACAACAATAATCAAATAGAATTAATTAAAATTTAATTATTTAATTTTAAATAATCACATTATAATGTTAGAAAACAAATAAACTTATTCATTGGACATCGTTTCGGGTTCTTCAAGCTATAAAGTTTTGATTAAATTCTTGCAACATATAAACAAATCTCTATTTTAACCTAAAATAAAGATGGCCGACACTTTTAGATTAGAATTTTTGAAAACCATTGTTATGCAACTATATTTTCTTCTAAAATCGCAATAACAATCAAAAAGAATTAATTAACATTTAATTATTAAAATTTAAAAATAACATTATAATGTTAAGAGAAAAAAATGGAAGGATAAACTAACCAATTTATTTCTCAACCTTTCGGGTTCTTCAAGCTATAAAATTTTGATTAAAATCTTGGCTCTAAAAGAAATATAAACAAATCTCTATTTTAACCTAAAAATAAAGATGGCCGACACTTTTTTTTGGAGAACCATTGTTATGCAACAATCTAATCTTTAAAATCCCAACTTAATTAATTTTTAATTAATTAATTAATCTTCAGTGGATTTCACCTCATTCACCAAATATTTGGAAATATTGCTTTGAAAACTGTTGAAAAAATTACTGAAAATTTAGTGTTTTTCTTTCTCAAATAAACTAACCTCACCACTTTAGGAGAACAAAAAATCTGGTGTGGCAAGCACCAGTCACACCAGATTTTTAAAATGTTTTTTGATAAGATTGATTATTAAATTAAGTTATTTGAACTTGGCCTCTTGGTTGTTTCTCTCACCGGTAGGGTGCACTGCTAGAGTGAAATTTTTGGCGACACAGATATTAACTTAAATATCAAATTTCCAGCTCTTTTCTTACTTTGAGATATTTTGTTCATACACAAACAACTGTACTCATTGAGTTTATAACGACGAATAAGGGAAAGTTTTTTTTTTTTTTTTTTCTAGTTCCAGTTTATTTAATTGATTTTTTTTTATATGAAAACCCCATAAAAAGGATAAAGATATCAAAAAAATATCAGTGTAAGCTGACCCTCTTTTTTGTTTAATAAGGATATTTATTACATCGAGAGAGAATTCCTTCGGAAAAAAAAAAAAGAATGGTGGTCTTGTTCAAATATTGATATTTATATTAAGAGAGATAGGGACTTTAAGGGAATTTTTGTGTGTATATATATATAAGAAAGCAATGACATTGTTTGATTCCATGAAACAGAAAAGGATTTCTTCTACACAACGCAAAGAGAATACAAAAAAAATGTTTTACGGTATGTGTTTAGAAAGATGGATTCTTTTATATTTCAGGAGAGAGAATTTAAAAAAAAAACTAACTGCACTATCCGTCTTCTGCGGAAAAATTTAATTATCTATATATATAATTTGCTAATGTCTGTCACGCTCTATTTAGACAACTTCCCGTTGGAATTTCGAAATGAAATTTTATATGCATAAAGAGTACCTTCTAGGGATTACAGGAAAATTATTTTCATCCCGAAATTCCTATAACCTTTTGAGTTATTAATTCCTAAAGTTACAATTTATCTATTAGGAAATGTATAGAGAAACATTTATGTATTCTTTTCATTTGTGTATTCCATGAATGTAAACAAATCCTCAAGCAGGCACTGAATTGGAATACGTAATAATTTTTTTTCATAATTAAGAAAAGGCGAGGGTCTGCCCCTGGCGGAGGGCCCAGGGGTCGAAGCCCCCCGGCTAGCCGCTAAACTCCCGGCTAGGCGCGAAGCCCTCCGGCTAGGCGCGAAGTCGTGGCTAGTAATAATAAATATAATTTAAAAAATAAATAAATAATAAAATTAATTAAATTAATTTAGCTTTGATTTTTTTGTAATTAAAGTCACGATTCATCCAAATTCAATCATCACGCATGCCATAGGTTGCCACTACTGGGATATCAAAGATGGCGCCGACACTTTGAGGTTAAAATATTTATAAACCATTGTTACGTCATATTATAACTATCTTCAAGTTGGTTATTAAAAAAATAATAAAATGTATTTTTTTAATTAATTAAATTAAAATTTTAAAATTTTGCTATTTATTTGCAACAATTAATTTATATTTAAAATTTGTTTCTATCTCACTCTCTCTCTCTCTATCCTTTTTCATTCAAAGTCTATTAGATTTCTATTTGAAAAAGAGTGAGAGAGAGAGTTAAAATTGATGTAAAAAAAAAGAGAATGAGAAATGGCAAAGAAACCTTTTAAAATTAAGAGATTTAAAAATTAACTCTATCTCTTTCTTTTCTCTCTTCCTTTGTTCAAATTAGATTTGCATATATTACAAGTGTCCTTACAATTTAAGAATGTCTAACAAGAAAGTACGGTTGGTATCCCTGATTTCAATCTAAAAAAAAAAAAAAAATTATTATTTACAAAAAGCATCATTTTCTTATTTAATTAACTGATTATTTATTTTAATAATTTGTTTTATAACAATGTAAAATAAATAAAGACATTTATCAATAATTACTTGTATTGTTTATAAATAAAGAATTTTATCAATAATTAAATTACTTGTATTGTTTTTAAATTTTAATAAACTGGAGTATGGACGCTTCCACTTCAACGAACAAAGATGCTTTTAAACGAAATTAAAATATATTTAAATATGAGTGTGATATATTATTTTATTCAGAAAAATGGCAGCTTTTAGAATATGCAATAAAAAGTTTTTAAAAACAAATAATTAATATTTATTAACTCACATATCTCTCGAACCATGGATGATGGATTTATACTTTAACGCTCGATTGATCCGTGATTCGAATCCTGTACCAGACAAATTTTTTTTTCTGCTAATTGAGCTAATATAAATTTTTGTTATCTAAAATTCGTTAGAAAAATATAAAATAATTTTTTTGTTGTTGCTTTTTATAGATATTGATATTTTTGAATATAAATAGTCACTTATTTGTTTTTCCCCCTCTCTCTTTCTCGTTAATTGATTGTTGGTTTATTTTATTATTATTTTTTTTTTTGTTCATTTTAATCCTCGTTTATCTTCATTTCCGTTAACAAGGTTATAATTATTTCATTATTTTTCTTTATCTTCTCTCTCTTTCTCTCTCTCACTTTTTCTACGAGTGAAAAACAAAAAAAAAAAAACAATCGAGTTGGTTATTTATTTTTTTTTTTAAGCTCTCTTTCTCTCTTTGTTTCCATTAAATCACAATTTTGAGTTGATAAACGTTATTGTAAGATTAATTCTTTGTTTATATTGCATTTTATGAATATGGATGGAATATGAGAGAGAATTGAATCGATAATAGATGAATAAAGAAAAGACAGTTTCGTTCGAATAAATTCCTATTAAAAACACCAGGTTATATGTTTTAATATATTGTTGATTGGTATAAACACATGAGTCACACCAGATTTTTTTTAAGATTTAAACTTTCGACCGTTGGTTCTCGTTAAAACATTTTGTAAATTAAATTAATACCTAGTGTTTAATTTGTAGATTTTTTTTGTTTGTTATTATATATAAGATAAAACGTTTCGGCCACTCGAAATTGATATATTGTGATTATGCTGAAGAGGGTCTCAGAAACGTTATATGTTTCTATATTGTTGATTGGTATAATCACCTGATACGGAATACACCAGATTTTTTTGTTTTGTTATTATATATAAGATACAACGTTTCGGTCACTCATTCTGTAGAAATTGATCTATTGTGATTATAGCTGAAGAAGGTCACAGAAACATTTTATATTATACAAATAAAGTTTACCCCCCAAAAAAAACAAATAAATTTAATAACTCCCAAAAGTTTAACTTTCGTTAAGTATGACGTCACACTTTAGCCAAGTTAAAATAACAATGTTACAAAAATAAATTGTCGTTACTAAGTAAACTAATTATCTAAATATCTCAAAAAAAAAAAAAAAAGTTGGAATTGATTTTAATTATGATGAGAGAAAGAAGAGGGGGGGGTGGAAGTGTAGAAGAAGGGTTCGATGCCCTGAAACGCGCGCGGGTTTATCGACCCAACAAAGAAAGCGAGAGAGAGAGGGAAGGATTATCGTGTGCCAAATGGGGGAACATTTTTTTTTTATTTTTTTTTTTTTTAGACGGGTTTGTCTAAAGACCCGGGCTTAATTTATGGAATTTCAACAATGGATGGATCCACTAAAAAAAAAAATATTTTTAGATTTTTGAAATACGCTTATTTATTTATGTCTGAAATGAATTCTTGGAACACTTCATAAACTAAGTATTATATTAAGGGGGAATGGGACCAAAGGTGTTACGCATGTTTTTCCCGATAAGATGGCGTTGTGTGTCATAAAAAGTATGCCCAAAAAATCAAGTAATTCAAAAAATTTGCCAAGAGATGTCAGAATGGTAGCTAATAATATTTAATGCAATTGGTTGATTTTTATTGATCTTTTAAGAATAAATACTTTATAAATGTTATTATATATTATGTATTGTCTTTTATAAAAGCATAAAAATATATAAATATAGGCCAAAAGGGGATCAGCTGTTAGACTAGCCTGCCATCTATTGCAAGAATGTTGAACTAATTTGACAGTTGATTTTTTTTAAAAATAAATCATCTAAGCTTATTTTAAAAATTTCTTAATTAATATGTGATTAATAATAACAATAAATTCATTTTTAAATTAAAAAAAAAATTAAAGATTATTGGGACAGATTGTTTTTTTTGTATTTGCTTGATAACAAAAAAATTAATTACGATAATTTTTTAATAAGTCATTAAAAAAATTATAGCTCGATGTCCCAATAATCTCTTATGAATTTAATTCATTAAAAAAAAAAAACCGCATTGAAAAATTCCTTATAATAGTCTAGTTTTTTTAAAGTACGTTTAGAAGTCGCTCCTGAACCCCCTTAAAGTTACCGAGAATTGTCAGTCAGAAAAAGCAAAAAAAAAAAAAAACTGAGTTCATGATTGGACAAAATTGCGTCTCCCGGTCTCGAACCAAGACTTTCAAGCTTTTTCGATAAGCATAAAATAAATAAACTCCGCTTATTGTATCGGATGATTTTTCCATATTTTCTAATGGCGCCACTATCGTTATTTCAAATTTGGCGCTCAAACCATATAATATTGATAGTTCAACAGCCGAGGGGGAAATTTAAAAAAAAATTTATAAATTGTAGCAGCAGCAAAAAAATAAAAATCTGGTGTGACTGGCGACAGCACACAACTTTCTCTTAACTTTGGTAATCGAAAGTTGTGTTCTGTGTTTGTCACACCAGATTTTTTGTGTCGACATATATTTAGTTCCCTACAGTACGGAACATTGGAATTCAGATGTAAAATTTATAAGTGTGGGAAAATATTTATATTTTGTTACCATGGCAACCATTTCTCCTATCCTTCCCTATGAAATACAAGAGTAAAGTGGTCTTCAGAAGATTTCAATCGCAAAATGAGAATATACATTTTAAAGAGCATCTAAAAAATAATTGATTTTTGAATTTAAAAAAAAATCGTTGGAGCAAATTTTGAGAAAATCGAAAAAAACTGAAAAAGTACATCAGTAAAGTACTAGTACTCTTTGGCCGATTTTGATTAAAAGCTTATTTTTCCGGTCCAGAAGGGTGTTTAACTTAAATATAAAATTTCAGCCTCATAGCTCAATTCCTTCATGCTTAAAATTGAACACAGACACACCCACCCACCCACCCACCCACAGACAGACCATGTCGCGAAAACCACTTTTTGGATTCAGGGGACCTCAAAACGTGAAGATCCATCAAAATCTCGACATCGAATTTTTGACATGAATCCAATACTTTCTCTCTATATATTTCATATATAGGGTAAGAGAAAGTAAAAAGCATTTTAATTCAATATTTCGTTTATATAAACAATTATCAACTTGATATAGAAGTAAATAAATGTAAACAAGCGGGGATTAGAGGGTGGTGCAGGTGGTAACACACCGGGGTTTCAATAGACAGACCCGGGTTCGGGTCTATAAAGGGCAAAATTTTTTTTTTTCTTTTAATTATAAATTTATACACTCACTGATTAACTAAAATGAATATAAACAAATAATACTCACTGAAAAATTTTCAAATGCGATCAAAAAAAGGGCTAAATTGTTTTCTCACTTTAAATTAATTGATTTACTCATAGTGAAATTAAAAACATCTTTTGATTATAAAATGTCAAATTTTATTTTTACTAATTCAATTATTCATATATAAAAAAAAAGAACTTTTTGAGTGGTCCAAAAACGAAAACTACAGTATTATATGGTTTGCGCGCCATATTTGAAATAACGATGGTGGCGCCAATGGGGGAAAAACATTTTTTCTTTCCAGCATTTAGACACCGTCTCTATTTATTTCAATTGATTAGCAGTCAATTGAAATGAAATATATTTTCGAACGGGAAGCGAACCCGATACCCCAGAAACTAAAATCTTCTCTCTGAGCCGCGGGTCACGGGCAGCGGGGAAAATATATTCAAACAAATTTGTTTGCCATTTTTTATAATCACACACACACACACACACACACACTTCAAGCACACATGTGATTTATAATACAAACTATACATATATTTGCTTTTGTTAAAAGATAATCTGGATTAAGAATGATTGCCCCCCCCCCTCGACTTGCTTGTCAAATACTGAATATAATATAAACATGACTTAGACAAAACTAAAGACAGACACATTTTATTATAATAATCAAAAAAAAAAAAAAAAAAAAAAAAAAAAAAAAAAAAAAAAAAATATTATCTAATCACTCATGTAATCATAGATACGTACAAAAAAAAAAAAATAATAATAATAAAAATTAAACATTAATTTTGCATATTTATTCATTTAAAATTTAAAAAAAAAAAAAAATTATATTCTCTGACTCTTTGCAACATTTTAGATATAACAGTTAATACATAAATAAAAACTAGCTGTGCGGCTTGCCGAATTCCCTTCTTGAGTTTCTGCCTAAAATCATTGGGCAATAAATTTAAAAATCTGGTGTGACTGGCGAACAGCACACAACATTCTTTTACCTTTCGGTAAGAGAAAGTTGTGCACCGCGTTGTTAACTTGAGATTAAATGATTCAACAAGAGGGAAAAGACGAAAATTTTACGAAAATAAATGTTTCGCTAGAGGGGAAAATGGTAAAAAAAATTTAAAAAAAAAGGTCAAATGATTTTTGCAAGAGGAAAAAATGGAAATTTTACTAGAGAAAAAAAAAGTTTAATCGATTATTTTTTTCATAATCGATTATTTTCACCATAATCGAAAATAATCGATTATTTTTCCCATAACCGAAATAATCGATTTATCCGTAATAATCCGATTATTTTTCCCATAAGCAAATTATTTTTTCCCATAATCGAACACCTAGTCAGAAGTTGCCAAGAGGCTCTAAGCTCATAACAATTGTCCTGATAAGCCGGAAAAATCGGCCGAAACTCGACAATTGTATTAAATGAGCGAAAAAGCGAATTATTTTTCATATCCACTTCTCCTCGTTAATCGAAATATTCAATTATTTTTCTAATCCATTTCCTTCCGCAATACTCCTGAAATTAAACGATTAGTTTTTCATAATCAATAATTGCATATTTAAATAATACTTTTACTGCATATTATATGGCATATTTAGGGATTTTTGTTATAACCTAGTTTTTTTTTTTTTTTTTTCAATTTTCATAATCCATAGACATAATGTTTCTAACTAGAGCGTACGGTTGGTAGTATAATTATACTTCATATTTCATAAATAAATTAAAAAACAAAAAAATATAGAAAATTCCTCGAAATAAATTTTAGTGACAGCATCAAATTTTGTATGCGTAATATTGTATTGGACACCGTATATTCTACGAATAGCCATCCAGCCAGCCCCATTCTCATTAAACACTTGTTCTGAATTGAAAATTGTTTTCCTTATTATTGTCCTCTGATTACGTATTCAATTGGAACCCTAAAATAGAAATCTTATCCTTAGGCTATATAGAGAAAAATTTGATTTTTACTTCCTTTTACCCTATATCTCTATATATATAAAGAGACTTGTGACTGACTGAACTGACTGACTAAGTGATGACAACGCCCAGCCTAAACTATAATACCTATAAAGATGAAATTTGGCATGTAGATTACTTTTATTGCGTAGGCGTCATTTAAGAAGCGATTTTTCGAAATTTTAAGACTCCCAAATCGACATTTTTGGGTAAAATATATATAGAGAGAAAGTATTGCGATCATGTCAAAAAATTCGATGTCGAGATTTTGATGGATATACATTTAAAATGCAAGTTTGAAACTAAGGTGCTAGCGGAAACTAAATATATCTCGACACAAAAAATCTGGTGTGAACAGCACGGTGCACAACTTTCTCTTACCGAAGGGTAAGAGAAAGTTGTGTGCTGTGCGCCAGTCACACCAGATTTTTATTTTAACTCCGGTTTGTATTATAAATAAAATAAATCACTTGCTCACTCATTATGGGCAAATTTGTGAAAATCCGTTTTTATAGATTTTTAAGGGACAAAAAGGTCTGAGAGGTTGGCAAGAAGAATGAACAAAAGCCACTAAGATCATTTTGTTAGTCAGCGCCAAACTGTGCTGAAAATCGGGAAAAACAAAACTGTTGATAGCCCCCCGGAAGCCATTGATAGATTGTAATGAAAATTTATAAAACAAAAAAAAAAAAAATTTTAAATTCTACTAACTTGACAAAAGTTTCGAAAAAAAAGAATAAATTAAAAATTATACACTAGATTATATGTTCCAAAAACATATAGATATAAATAAAAATCTTTTGAAACTTATCAGCTAGTGTATAATTTGTTTATTTAATTTTAATTTAACAAAATATTGTAATTTTAATAAAAGGGGAAAGTAGTATGATTGTAAAAAATCTAACCCCGATCAATTTTTTTTATATTTCTTTACGTTTCAGGTCAAAAGGACCCCAGAAATGCAAAACAATGAGAGTAGCTTTTTATTTTTTTTATATCTCTAGAACTATTCATCGGATTGGAATGAGCTTTGCCATATTTCTAGTCTTAAGTGGGCCTAAGAAGGTATTGAAACGAGAAGTTAATCAGCCGGCAGGGAAAAATGGGCGGTAAATTATAATCGTAAACCACGGATTTCTCAGCTTCCTTTGAATTAAATATTTTGAAATTCAGCTATAATAATCTCTAGGCCTTGAACAAATTTCATGACAATCCGTTTAGGGGTTCAGAAAAAAAAAAAAAAAAAAAAAAATTGTGCCACAAAATTTGTTAGATAATTTATATCAGTAAAATTTTTCATTAAAAATTAATACTCCATATACAAGAAAATAAAAATATTAATTATAAATCAAAGAGAATAAATAATTTTTTTCACAAATATAGGAAATTAGAAATTTGGGACACTTTGGCCTTATACATACACACATGTATGTGTTTTTTTTTTCTATTTTATCCACATTTATTATAATTGTTTTAAAATACAATTAGAAAGAAGATGTAAAGGATAAGATAATAGTTTTTTTTTTCTTTTGTTTTAAATACCAAGCAAGTATATTATAATGCAAATCAGATAATGAAAAAAAAAAATTCTCAAGCTTCTTTGTTTCACATAAAAAAAAAACCGCCATTTAATTCGGTCCTATATGAGCAAAGATGTAGGGGAGACCGGGGCAGGTTGGCCCACTAATTTTTATTTCTTTTATAAAATTTTTTATTTAATCATTTTCGTTTATGTTTTTATTTTAAAATGTTGGTGCAACCTTAAGCTACCAAATGGTCATCGTAAAAGTCTCCTAAATTGATGTTAAAATTAAAAAAAATAATTATTTCTAAAATATTTCGAGTGGGCCAACCTGCCCCGTGGTCGGGGCAGGTTGGCCCGGACCACGGGGCAGGTTAGCCCGGAAGGCATTTGTTATTTTTATATGAATTAAAATGCAAGAAAATAATTTAAAACAACTTAATTTTAACACACAAAGTTTATTTTAAATTATAATTGGTTATTGCAACAGTTTCAGTAATAAGTGAGTACTAAATCAAAAAAAAGTATATCGTGACTTCAAGAACTTTTCCTTTTTCAGTTTTTCTTTTATATTTACGAATCACTGTTATAACCGTGGTCCAGAGGTTGGAGATGAGAGTTAGAATGCTATGAAGAGCATTGCAGACACCTTACTTGGGCTTGGCAAGTTGGCAAAAAGAGTATCCCAACAAGGGTCCCAACTTTTCTCTCCCAACGCTCAATTTGTGCTCTTTTGAAAAATCTCTTAGCCCTCGGGGCTTCGTGTAGAGGTTATCATTTGGATACCAAATGGCTTAAATAAGAATGCCTGGACCCCCAAAATATATAATTATTAATACAACGGTTATCGTAAAAGTCTTATATGGCCTGAGTTACCGAAAAGACTGTGTGAATGTGAGTGTGAATGGGAAAAAAGTGTGAATGTTTAAAAAAAAAAAAAAGCGAAAACACTTCATATCTTCCCGAACCACACATATTCAAAGAACTAGAACGTTTTAGAAAACAATAAGAACATATTCATATATCAACAATTTCCCAAAAACAAACACACGTGCTCATTTATGATGCAAAATTTCCTCCAATAAACTCTCAATGACGGCCAGTATAACATCGATATTTTTATTTTGTTACTTTTACATCATTCATTGCCACTAAAATTGAAAAGATAAAACAGGGTTTAACGGTTTCATACATACAATGGCAAAAAATCGAGTGGGCCAACCTGCCCCGTCATTTTTGGGCCAACCTGCCCCAATATCATATTTGAAACAATTTTTATCCCGCACAAATCCCGTTGAGGTTTTTTAATTAAAATGCCATGGAGAAATAATCCTTATACTCTAACCTTTAAACATAGTGCTCACTTTTTATCCTCGAAGTAACCAAAAAGTAGATAAAACAATTTTATTCAACTAATAAAAATTTACTCCAAGGTGCAAAAAACGAATAAATGATCCTAGCTCATGCGAATTTACTCCGATCGCTATAGTTGTTTTGGCGGAAGGAGTGTGGCAGTGCTATTAACCTTCATTCTGATCCGTAACACAATCGTCCAATTATTCTGCGAAATATCGCGACTGGGCCGACCTGCCCCGTGGGCCAACCTGCCCCGGTCTCCCCTATTAAGTTTTGGAGTTGATATTTTTGGTTTTTTAAAAATTTTTTCTTATTTATTAAAAAAAAAAAAAAGTACTCACTTATACGTAATAATGGAAGACGTCAGAATAAAAGTTGTGACGTTTACTTACCTAAAACAAAAAAGAAAAAAAATAATAATTAGACAAAAAATTATTTATTTGATAAATAAAATTTAAAGAATATTTTTTAATTAATTTAAATCTCGCATTTATTTTAAAATCAAATTTTAACAAAAAATTTTTTAAATAAAGTTTAGAAAAGAATATTATTTAATTAATAATTTAAATCTCGTATTTATAATTTTAATAAAAATTTTCATTGGCTTTTTTTTCGACTTCCTTATATGGCAATTACCTAGATTCTCCAAGTGCAACTTAAAATAATATGTTTAACATAGATACATGTGTGACATATCATTTTACTCGGGAAAATGTCTAGATTCTGAATAGATTAAAAAAAATATATGTTATCTATATGTTGAAACACTTTATTCAAATGAATAATGTTCAAAAACTAAAGTGGTAAGTTAATTTTGTCCAGAAACGTGTATTAAGTAAAATATACCTGTTATTTACAAAACAAACAATTTCTTTATCCCATCATTTCTATAATAGTCCGACCGAAACAGGATTTTCAATCAAAACCGAAACCGAATTTCGGCCGCAATCTTAGTTTCGAATCGAAACTTGTATTTCCTATACAAAATTGATATCATTTTACCTTTTTTTTTTCATCTTTCCCTCTGCCTTTTCCCTAGCAAAACTTGAAATTTTTTCCCCGTTCTGTGAAAATCATTTTGCCTTTTTTTTGGGTAGACGGAAAATTTTCCGCCTCTTTCCAACAGTGTTTTTCTGTGTTTTTTTAGGTCTCTTTTCGGTCGGGCGGAAAATTGTTTCCCCTTCCGGGAAAATCATAATTTTTCCCTTCCCTCACTAGGCTTGCGGCAAATTTGTTTGTGTGCGAACTGCTTCCCATCTTTTCAAACTCAGGTTTGGCTGATTTTTGACCGAAACCGAATACTCAGTTGTATTAGAGAGAGGTGGATAGCTTAGTAGATCTTGTAGTAAGGACTTACTACAATATTCTGTTGGTTCCTAACAGGGGCGTATATAAGGAGTGGAGGGGGGCCCAGGGGGCTCGCCCCCTCCCCCCCCGAAATTCCCCAAACACATATACATATATAGGGATATACAGACATCAGCGCAACAAATTTTTCCGCAAGATGGAAAACTTTAGTTTCTTAAATAAAAAATTTTCCGCAGAAAAATCTTTTAGTTCAGCCCCTCCACTGAAAAAAATTTATATATACGCCCCTGGTTCCTAATATATAGATTACCCTCATGGAGGTACTGGATGGTGGAGGATAAAATTCTCCGAACAAAAGACATGTCCTTGGCCGAAGTAGCTGCTATATTTACCAAAAGCTTTAAATATAGTTTGTGTACTAAATATTTGAATAATTAATAATTGTGAACAAAAAAACAAATATAAAAAACTATTGATGGTTTTAATAAGAATTTCACAAACAAATAATCATAATTTCTATATGAAAACATATTTTTCTGTCATGACAATTAAAATCTCTCAAATTATAAAGAGATTTTTTGAAATCGACCATTGAAAGAGAGAGAGGATGTTAGGTTATGTGCAAGCTGTGTGTGTGTGTGTGTGTGTGTGTGTGTGTGTGTGTGTGTGTTGGTCAGGGAGGGCGCGATCGATAATAATTCCACCCCTTGTACTACGTCTGCGCCCCCCGAAGTGGCTGGCTGGCTGGCAGGCAAGTCCCTTGGCCCTTTAGGCGCCCCTATTTCACCATCAAACCAAAGTGGTGGAATATATTACACACACATACGCCAACAATTCCTTTTTTTTAACACTAACCTATAAGATTGAATAAATTAAAGGTATGAGGGGGGAAAATTTATAACAAATAAATTTTAGAAGGGGGGAGGGGACGTTTTGATATAATAATAAGATCAAAGACAAAATTATTTGCTTTATAAATTATTCAATATGGAGAGAGAGAGTTCGAGTGGGTGAATGTTTCAGAAGCAAAAAAAGATGGAATGAGAGGGTTTATACTCTATTTACATACCTTTATATATACACGTACATATTTAGTAGTATGTTTAAAACCTTTATCGATTTAATTTCCATTGCATATCATATTAAAAGAAAAAAATATTCTAAGACATTTTTTTTTTGTTTATATATATATATATATATATATATACATTCTAGATCTCTTTGAATTCTTGTTTAATAGAGAATCTTGGGGTTAAAAGGTTTTCTCATTTAAGGTCAGTATTCATGATATCAAGTCAAATGGCGAATTTAAACAAAAGTTAACGCTAACAAAAGAATAAAAAAACAAAAAAATGTTTTTATTTTTATTTGTTTTAAAGACTTTTACGGCACTAACAATAATACAAAATTATATGGCTCTCTTTGACTCCAACCACTGCAAGTGGACGAAACATTGTTTAGGGTCAAATAAAAAAAAAACTTTTTGACTTTTAATTGAACCTCTTGGTCCGAATCCTATTGAATAAATATATTAGTTCAAAATATTTGTTTAATTTTAATAAAACCTTTCAAAAGGTCCCTATTCTCAATTAGGATTCCACTTCAGAGGATGATAATAAAGTTGTAATAATTATGCCACATTTAAAAAATAATGAAATATTTGAAAACTAGATGGCACCAGAGTACTATTGTGAAAAATAATGATTAATATCTTAAAATGTAACTGATTTATAGAGGGAACTGATTTCTGATTCCACTTCAGAAGATGACAGTAAAGTTAATTTAAAAAAATAATTAAAAAGTAGAAGATGTCAGCACAGTAGGGCGCCAATTATGGATCAACATAAGGATTTGTCAAATAAATAAATAAACAGAATTTTAAAGTTTAATCAGATCAATTTTAAACAGTTCTATAATTAACTGATAGCTTTAAATATTATTAATAAAATTCTTTAAAAAAACATCAATATCTTATAAAATTAACATTTTTCTAAAATATTGAACTTTCAAAAAGTGAACATAATATGGATCATACCCAGATAGCACAGTACGTCTTATGTACGTACATAAGACGTACAGTGCTATCTGGGTATGATTTCAAATATGGACCATGGTCAATTTAAAGCATGAAGGAATTGAGTTATTAGATTGAAATTTTATATTTTAGTTCGGCACCCACCTGAGAACTAAAACGAAGCGTTTAACCAGAAATGGCCAAAAAGTTCTAGTACTTTACTGATGTACTTTTTTTCAATAACCAAAGGTAAGAGAAAATTGTGTGATGCCCCACCAGATTTTTTGAGATCTTCGTAGATTAAAAGCTAATTTTTTAATATGTTATTAACCACTATCACATGCGTATAAAAATAAAATTTTGAAGCAAATCTGACGCAGGGTTATCGTGTAATTAATTTTTTTTTAATTGATATTTTATATGTAGACTATGGGGAATGACGACAAAACGCACACATATCGAATTATATAGCCACCTCTGCAAAAGATAGAAAAACAAAAAACTTACATTTTTATCAATTCACTTCCGAGGGATACGTTAAACATAAAATCAAAAGTTTCTGCAGAAATCTTTTAAAGATATTTTAACAAGAAAGTCAAAAAATTCTCCAAAATGACAGTCGCCAATATTTCTAAAAATGAGACTCAGACAAGTCCGGCAACGTCGCATAAAATAATACTCTTTTCTCGCTGTCAGTTACATTTTTTTTCCATTTTACGATATTTTTTCTCGCAAATCGTCCATTGTGTTTAAACTGATTTGCATTAAACATTGTAATATATTAAATAAAATAAAATTGAAGGCATTTAAGATTTAAAATAAACAGCTGATGAATGCAATGTTGCCAGATCTATATTACGTGAAATACTGCTCAAGTCAAAAGTCATTCATTTATTATTTTTGGTAATTAAATTATTAACTTAATACAATTATAAACTCTGATAGGTCACGACTAAATTATAATAAGGAATTTTGGCATTCAAATTTTTAATTTTATTAAAAAAAAAAATTTAGATTCTATTATGACTTACGGGGTACTATCCGGACAACCTTAATTGTCCCCTTAAAAACACCTCTCTACGTATAAAGTAAATATTTCACAAAAATAAAAATCACCAAGTGTTAAAACTATTGTTTACTTGAAAGACTCAATAATTATTTATTCTTGAAGAGTTAATTGTGACGTCACTTGGCATTTAATTTCCCTGTAAATAATTTAATTAAAACCAATAAGCATTTTATTCTTTTTTTAATAAATGGCCTTGTACTTACTTCATATCAAATGATTACAAAATTATAGCTTTTCACGACAAATTAAACACCTTTTTGAAAGCTACCATTTAATCTAATTGCCATCATTTTTCATGAATTTGTCCAACTTAATTACACACACTGCATTATATTTATATATATGAGAATGATATATTATATTATTTATACAAAAAAAGAGAATAGATCTTTTGATCACTTCACTCTTTTGTTTTTAAATAAGTTAAAATTTATAAATTAATAGATACGATAAATTATTTTTCAATATCCTAGTAATTTCTCTATATTTAAAAAAAAGCCCCATAAAAATTCGTTAACTAGTTTCTGAGTTAAATATTGAATTAAAAATTAAATAAATTAAATCTCACTATTATAATTCTATAATTAATGAGATAAATATTCAATTTTAAGAAATATTTAATTAATTAAAATATTTATTTTAATTATTTTTTATTTTATTCAATAAAATTTCAATCTAATTAATTATTTTTCTATTTATTAAATATTGAATAATTGTGCATTTTTGAAACTTCAAAACTACTTAACGAATTTTTATGGGTGTTTTTTTACTTTCTCTTACCTATGTATATATGTAATATATATATAGAGAGAAAGTATTGGTTTCATGTCAAAAATTCGATGTCGAGATTTTGATGGATCTTCACGTTTTGAGGTCCCCTGAATCCAAAAAAGTGGTTTTCGCGACATGGTCTGTCTGTGTGTGTGTGTGTGTGTGTGTGTGTGTGTGTGTGTGTGTGTCTGTGTGTGTCTGTGTGTGTTCAATTTTAAGCATGAAGGAATTGAGCTAGGAGGCTGAAATTTTATATTTAAGTTAAACACCCCCCGGGACCGACAAAATAAGCTTTTAATCAAAATCGGCCAAAAAGTACTAGTACTTTACTGATGTACTTTTTCAGTTTTTTTCGATTTTCTCAAAATTCGCTCTAACGATTTTGATTAAAATTCAAAAATCAATTATTTTTTAGATGCTCTTTCAAATGTATATTCTCGTTTTGCCCTCAAAATTGTTTGAAGCACACTTTACTCTTGTGCTTCATAGGAAAGATAGGAGAAATAAATGGTTGCCATGGTAACCGAATTTAAATCTTTTTCTTTTTATTAGATTAAAAATCAATTATTATTTAAACGCCCATTTTTTTTTTCGGAGAAAACATATCTCTCTCTCTCACAAAACTATCTTCTCTCTTTCTACGCGTTTTAAATTTTTCTACCTTATCTTCGCATTTGACCAATGTTAATTTCCTATAGGGATTTGTATGTTAATTTCGATTCAAAAGGGGGGTCCCCTTTGGAACTTTTTACGCATTTAAAATTTTTTTTTCCAATTCTTATGAAATTTTGTATTTATTTACGATTCTATATTGTGTATAAAATGTCCAAATATGAGATTAAAATTTTGAAAAATAACCATAGTTTATTTGAAGCAGTCAACATTTAAAATCAAAGTTTGAAACTAAGGTGCTATGGGAAACTAAATATATCTCGACACAAAAAATCTGGTGTGACCAGCACAGTGCACAACTTTCTCTTACCGAAGGGTAAGAGAAAGTTGTGTGCTGTGCGCCAGTCACACCAGATTTTTTGTTTGGTGTGATTTTTAGAAAAAGAATTTTCTTTTAAATTAACCCTTTAAGCACAGAGGACGTATAAAAATAAGAATTTTTCTTTATTTTTAATAAAGGAATCCTAAAATTAGTTGTCTCGTGGCAAAAAAAAAAAGACATCTTCTAACCTCGAAAAGATCAAATTTACTCTTTTTTTTTTTAAATAATAATAATGGATTATGTCCAAGAATGTCAAAAACAATTTCAACGATAACGTCAACAGGATATTATTCTAAAAGAAAAAAAGAAGATTCTGTCAATAATGACTTGTCAGAAAATAGAAAAAATATCAAGTTGATTTTTTTTTTTTCAGGAGGTAAAATAAAAAAAATACTAAAAATATTTATTCTGTGACGATTAAAATCCAATGAAAAATAAAATTGAAAGATTTTTATTAAAAAGGCTTTCTAAATAAAAAATACCCCATATTTTCCACTATGTCAAAAGATTAATTCCGTCCTAAAATGAATTAAATTAAAGCCTAAAAACACCTCCGGTAAAATGCAAAATAATTACAAAAAAAAAAAAAAACTATTGAATTCGTTCACTAGTTTCAGAGTTATATTCAGATCAACTATCTTTAATTTCAAAAGTCAATTTTCATTTAATTTAAAATAAAAAAAAAATTAGAAATAAATAATCACTATTCACAATAATCAATTTCAAAAAAAAGTAAAATTAAATATTAATTAATTATGGTAACCTAACATAAGATATTTAAATTAAATATAATTTTATAGAATAATAATTGTGAGATTTAATTTTAATTTTTTCTTTTTTATGTAACCCAAGGAATTCGGAAACCATTTGACGAATTTTGATGGTTTTTTTTTTTAGTGATAATGATCATTATTTATTTTCCTGAAGATGGCTGCAGAAATATTTGACGCAATCGAATAGCTGGGATGTAATATTAATCGAGGGTAGAAAATGCAGCTATATTATTTTTTTCCAGATATATTTTCTTTGGCTGGAGATATATTATAGATGCTGGGTAGACAGCCAGGATTAGAAATAAAAGACAATTTTATTATATTATTTATACACAATCGCCCCTTTCCTGACTCCTGAAGAAGGCGGCGATTAGCACCCGAAACGTCGACGAGCAGATTGAAATAAAATTGTTTCATTTCTAATCCTGGCTGTCTACCCAGCATCAATAATATAGTTTTTTAAAGTGAAACTTTTATTTTATCCTCTCAAATTTTTTGGCTCTTCTATCAGCATGTCGCGTTACAAATCATGACGTCATGTCAAGGGCCGTGACCCTACAAGTCATGACGTCACAGTCCGTGACGACAAAAATAAGAAAGTTGAAATTTAATATATATATCGAATTATAAAAAAATAAATGTGAGATTTAATTTTTCAATTTTTAAATTGATAAAATATAATTTTTAAAATAATTTAAAATGATTCAAATCTTCAATTACTAAATAAATATTGTTCTCAGTTTTTAACATGCGTCTATTGATTTCCCATTTTCCAATTATTAAGTTAAAATTAAAAACACCATTTTAATACCCTTAATTGAATAATTTTCTGAAAATTTTCAGTTAAACGCCTACGATCCGAAATAATTTTCACTTGCATCGTGATTTCATAAAACCACACAATGATTTTTTTTTTTCATTTATTTATTTTATTGCACAGATGACGTTTCGGTTCTATGTTTGAACCACATCCTCAGAGCTGGCGCAAAAAAAATCTTTATATACCTATGTGTGATAATGAATTTTGTGCATTTAAGGAACTTTATAATTTATTTTTATTTCATTTTTAGTAGCCTACTTTACTGGTGTACTTTTTAGGTTTTTTTTTTATTTTCTCAAAATTTACTCTAGCGAATTTGATTAAAATTCAAAAATCAATTATTTTTTTTAGATTCTCTTTAAAATTTTGCTCTCAAAATTGTTTGAAGACCACTTTACTCTTGTTCTTCATAGAAAAAGGTAGGAGAAATCGTTGCTGAATATAAATATTTTCTCATGTTCCCATTTGGTATCCAAATGGATTAAATAAAATCATCGGACTGCCTGGGGGTCCGAACCCGCGACCCTTGGTATACAAGGCAAGCGCGCTACCAACAACACCAAGCCCGAGGGCTTTTCTCATTTCATACACTTTTTTACATCTTGAAATTTAATATATCGGTGGCAGCTAAATAAATCTCGACCCAAAAAAAATCTGGTGTGACAAGCACAGAACACAAGGAGTCTAAGAACCAAAAGAAAAATTTGAATCACGCTCTAGCCCAATTCAGAAGAATGTTATTTTTCAACAGAAAATACAAAAAAATGATTTTCGAAAAAAAAAGTGGAATTAGACACTTTGCTAATTAGAACGTCGATATAGCTAATACTTAAAAGGCCCGCTTTCGGGCTGTGTAGCTAGTCATGTATATTAAAAAAAGCAATTAAAGTAATCTTTATTGTTTACAAATCTTTTAAATTAGCTATACTCAAGAAAAATAGATTTGTCTAATTTTGTTGTTTTTGTTATGTGTACGTATACAAACAAAAACAAAAAAAAAAAAAGGAATCGATAGTAAAGTAAGTACGTAAAAATATTTTATTCATTTTGTGTTAACATTATCATTAAATTTAACTTGTCGTTTAAAAAGAAAAGGTAATGATTTGTTAAAAGAAAAAAAGAAAAAAAAAAGGGAATGCATAATAAATAACGCTAGTAAAGTAAACGACGTTTGAATGCAACAACAACAACAAGGAGAATGCAAAATCAAATAAAAAAAAAATGATGGAAAGAGAAAAAAAAAATATTCACTTGATATTGAAAAAGAATCATCATTAAATGACTCTAGAAAAAATCGGAATAAAAAAAAAACGTGTATATCCTTAATAGAGAAGTGAAACTTTTATGCAAGTCTTGTTCCCATGCCAATCAAAAGATTCAACGTTTTTGGAGTGAAAAAAAATCAAATTAGCTCTACTATGAGTAAAGAAGTCTCACTGCGAAAAATCAGAATAAAAAAAAGTGTATATCCTTAATAAAGAAGTGAAACTTTTATGCAAGTCTTGTTTCCAATCAATCAAGAGGTTCAACGTTTTTAGAGTGTAAAAATCAAATTTGATCTTCTCTGAATAAAGAAGTTTCACTGCAAAAATGTGTATATCCTTGGTAGAGAAGTGAAACTTTTATGCAAGACTTGTTCCAATGTCAATAAAAAGATTCAACGTTTTTGGAGTATAAAAATCAAATTAGCTCTACTATGAGCATAGAAGTCTCACTGCAAAAAATCAGAATAAAAGAAAAACGTGTATATCCTTGGTAGAGAAGTGAAACTTTTATGCAAGATTTGTTCCAATGTCAATAAAAAGATTCAACGTTTTTGGAGTGAAAAAATAAAATTTGCTCTACTATGAGCAAAGAAGTCGCGCTTCAAAAATCGGAATTAAAAAAAAAATAGGTATATCCTTAAATGAGAAGTGAAACTTTTATGCAAAAGAGGGAAAATACTTGTTCCCAAGTCATCGTTTTTAGAAGGTAAAAATCAAATTTGCCCTACTATAAGTAAAGAAGTCTCCCTTAAAAAAAAAAAAAAAAATATCGCTTCTCTCCTACCCGCCTTAATATCATATTTAGATTATAAGCCTCACAGACCCTGCACAACTCTTGACTCTTAAACAACTGAAGATGGCTCAATAAATTTGACCGAAACGTTCTTGTTAGATAGAGCCTTCCTTCCTAGCTGAAGAAGAGAGAAGAATTCGTCTTTTTTATGCCGTCCCAGAGAATATAGTAAAAGAAGAAAGAGAGAAAGAGAGAGGGGATATATACGGAAGTGAGATGTACTTAAAATATTTGCAGAAAAGACAAACATTCAGTGAGAGAGAAGAAAATAATCTCTGAATTAAATTGAATAAGAAAGATATACAAACTTAGCTTTTAAGAAAAAAAAAAAAAAAAATCTGGTGTGACTGGCATATAACAGACGGAGCAACTTCATTTTTTACTTCTTCTTACCTCTATATATGTTAATATATAGAGAGAGAGAAAGTATTGCGATCATGTCGAAACGTTTTGATGGATATACACGTTTTGAGGTCCCTTGAATCCAAAAAAAGTGGTCTGTCTGTCTGTGAACAAAATATCTAAAGAACGAAAAGAGCTAGGAGGTTTAAATTTTATATTTAAGTTTTGTACCCCCCCCCCCCCCGGGACCGTGAAAATAAGCTTTTAATCAAAATCGGCCAAAGAGTACTAGTAGGCCTACTTTACTAATGTACTTTTTCAGTTTTTTTTTTTTTTTTTCGATTTTCTCAAAATTCTCTCCAAGGATTTTTTTTTTAATTCAAAAATGAATTATTTTTTAGATGCTCTATAATTAAAATGTATATTCTCATTTTGCCATAGAAATCTTCTGAAGACCACTTTACTCTTGTACTTCATAGGAAAGATAGGAGAAATGGTTGCCATGGTAACAAAATATAAATATTCTCCCATACTTATACATTTTATATCTTGAATTCTAATATATCGGCGGAAACAAAATAAGTTACACTATTAAAAATTTTCAAGAAAACTTCATATACAAGTATAGGAACTCTGTTTCATAAACAGTTTATGAATATATATATATGAGAAAGTTCAATTTGTTGCCAACCTAACAAATTTCTTGTATATTTTAAAATTAATTATTTTGGTAAAAATTGTTAATTTTAATTTTAATTTTTATAGCGATTTAGTTGAATTACTTTATAAAAAATATTTAATTAGTATGACTTCATAAATATTTAAATAGTTTAGAGCGCGAATTTCAAACCAGAATTTAATAAATTTTGATTTATGAAATAAATTTTAAAAGAATAATTTCAAGTTTCCTTAAAATAATTATAAAATAATACTAATAAAAATTCCTTGAGGTAGTCGAGTTATTTGAGAACGTTTAGACCAGTGATTCTCAACTTGTCGCGGCAGTGCACTTTTAACGATTTCAATATTTGGCGGCACACAAAGAAAAAGATAAGTTTAAAAGTTGGTAATTTGTTCATAAACTTTTATATTATTTTTATTTCATATCCTGGGTATATTAATATTAAATTATCGAAGTATATGAAAAATGATTGAAAATTCATATTTTTTTTACAGTGTATATGTCGACACAAAAAATCTGGTGTGACAAGCACAGAACACAATATACCAATGGTAAGTGAAAATTGTGTGCTGTGCGTCAGCCACACCAGATTTTTTAAAACATAACGAATCAGCAATAATAAATCTTTATTAAATTTTTACTCAAATCTTAATGGAATATAATAATAATGATAACAAACTAATACTTAAAATGCATTTTTTTTTAATTTAACATAAATTTCCCTTTTTTTTTTTAATCATAAAATTTAATGGAAATTAGAAAAAAAAAACTCAATTTCTTTTTGTCCATTAGCCCTTTTAAGAAAGCAAGTGCCGATGGTTAATAGAGTTGAATAATGCTAACGACCCACAGCCAACGAACAAGATTAAAAGAAGGCGGAGGGGGTGGAGGGGGCGGAGGGGGAGGGGGGTATTTAATATGAAATTAATAAAAAATGATTAAAAACATTTGTGCTATTTTCCAAATCATTTCACAATAATATTTATTAAACTCTTTTTTTTTTCACTGTAAAGAAGTTATTGAAGTTACAAAATGAAAATTTACGAATTTTTTATTTCGATTGTAATAATATATTTCGAAGAATTGATACGGAATTCTCAACAATTTTTTTTATGTAAAATTTTATCGTTAAAAAAAAATTATTCTGTGTTTTTATGAAAGCACGATGCAAGTGAAACTTTTTTCGGATCGTAGGGCGTTTAACTGAAAATTTTCAGAAAATTATTCAATTAAGGGTATTAAAATCGCGTTTTTAATAATAGTCAAGTTTTTTTTTTTTTAAAGTACGTTTAGACGTCGCTCCTGAACCCCCTTAATGCGGAATTTCAAGTTCTATAATAATTTTCGTTGATTCATTGGATAATTATCCAAATTATATTAATATAGAAGTTATTTATATAAAATTACGAAGAAAAAAAAAAGACTTTGGATAATATGCAGATGCATTCTTCTTCTATTAATAAACATAAACATTCACACACACACATTGACAAGGTCTTAGCGCCTTACGAGCTCACACACTCGTCATTTATGGCCTTTAAATTTTTCACATCCTTTTCCTTATATGCATACAAGTATTTTAAATTATTTAAGAGAAAGCCCTATCACGTCAATTATAAAAAAAAACTGGTGTGAGTGGTCGCACAGCACACAACTTTCTCTTATCTTCGGTAATTGAAAGTTTTGTTCTGTGCTTGTCACACCAGACTTTTCGTGTGTCAACATATATTTAGTTTCCACCGATATATTAAAATTCAAGATGTAAAATTCATAAGTATGGGAATATATTTATATTTTGTTACCATGGCAACCATTTCTCCTATCTTCCCTATGAAGTACAAGAGTAAAGTGGTCTTCAGAAGATTTCAATCAGCAAAATGAGAATATACAATTTAAAGAGTATCTAAAAAATAATAGATTTTTGAATTTTAATCAAAATTGTTGAAGAGAATTTTGAGAAAATCGAAAAAAACTGAAAAAGTGCATCAGTAAAGTACTAGTACTTTTTGGCCAATTTTGTAAAAAAGCTTGGTATTATTTACCAAGGGGCTGTATAACTTAAATATAAAATTTCAATTTCCTAGCTCTTTTTGTTCTTGAGGTATTTTGTTCACAGACAGACCATGTCGCGAAAATCACTTTTTTTAAACGGGACCTTTAAACGTGTATATCCTTCAAAATCTCGACATCGAATTTTTTACTTTCTCCCTATATATTAATATATATAGGTAAGAGAAAGTAAAAACGAAAATATTCTAAAGAAAATATCTTTTAATTAATTTTATTCTATTAATTATTTAAAGAATTTCTTGTTTTCATTGTTGTGGTTTCATTGTGACAACAAAAGATCACATTATTATTTAATAAGAATAATGAAATTTAATTAATTATAGAAATATTCTTTTGAATGTAGGTAATAAATATTTAAAAAAATGCCGGCGCATTTCCTTTAACCTCAATTAAAAAAAAAAATATGTTTTTAAACATAATTGCAACAAATTTAAATAGAAATGTGATATATCATTTTAATCAGAAAAATGGCAGCTTTTAAACTACAGAATAAAAAATATACTACATTTAACATTAAAAAAAATTTAAGTCGTCTCAGGATATCTGTCTGTTTCATAGATAGAGAAACAATAAATTAGTTAAAAGAAAGCAGCCAATTTACATAAAACAAAAAACTCTAAAATGATTGAAATATCTTTTAAATGCGAGAAATAATTTAAATTAATTAAATACACGAATTTCCTTATGATTAAAAATATATCATTGTGACAACAAAAGATCATTATTATTATTAATTAATAATATTAGCTAATAATTAAATTTAATTAATTATTGGTATATTTTTTTCTTTGATTGTTGTGATTTGAATAAATAAAAAAAAAAAAAATGGCGGCGTATTTCTTTTAACCTTAATTAAAAAAAAATATGTTTTTAATCAAAATCGCAATCGATTTAGATACATATGTGATATATCATTTTAATCAGAAAAATGGCAGCTTTTAGACTACCGAATAAAAAATATAACTTAGTATATTTAAAAAAATTTCATATTCGAATATCTCGTTCAAATATTGTTTAAATTATTAAGTTGGTTCAAAAAGTGTCTGAAAGATATGTACCAAAAACGAAAAAGAAAAAAAAAACTGACCCAGGAAGTTTTTATTTTAAAAGAAAATAAATTTCAAAGTCCGTCAGGTGGTTTGTTGATCTCTGCCATTGAACTGTTTGATAAAAATAGAGTAAGTTTTTTTTTCTTTCTTTCTTTCTTTTCTTGTTGTTGTTGTTGTTGTATCCGCCAAGTGAATTGTGTGCGACCTCTGGCCTTTTTATAGCGCCCCACTCCCACCACTTATATTTATATAAAATAATATGTACAAAAAACGTTAAAATTCACAAAAACCTTTAATTTCATTGATCAGAGAAGGTTGGAAAAGGATTTTAAAATTTCCAATTTATCCAGAGGATCTTCATCGATCTACTTTCAGATAAAATATCAAAATCAAATTTTTTATATTGTAATTATCTTATATACTCTGCAACTACTTAAAGGATTTTTTTAGAGAATCTTCGTTTAGGTTTTGACACCTAAAAAAAAAAAAATTTTTATTTTTTTTCCTTTTTCAATAAAAAAAAAAAAAAAACAATTATATTAATTATTGACAAAATTTGAAGAAAATTGAGGCCTATTATAAATTTTTCAATTTATTATACATATATTAAAAAAAAAAGAATTTTAAAAATTTTAATATTCAACATTTAAAGTTTAATTAATTAATTTTTAGAAAATAAATAAATTGTTGAATAAAAAAATTAAATGTTTTATTTTTTTTTTTAATTATTATTTTAATTTTCTCTTGTCACTCTGGAACTAGTTGAAGGATTTTTATTGATTTTTTTTTTTTATGTCGAGAATTTTTATCTGCGTGATTTTAAGGGTAATAAAAGGTGAAGACACTCTAAAAGTAACAAATTTTAATTTTTTTTTTTTCCTTTTCAATAGCAATTATAAAATTATATTAAATTTTTCAAATTTCAGTGAAATGTAGCCTATTATAAATTTTAATAAGTACTAGACTCAAAAAAAAAATTTAATTTTGAAAACTGTTTGATTAAGAATTAGATTGATTCAGAATGTTTTTATAATACAAAAAAATATTGATTTATAAGAGTTGTAAAATTATTCCATTTAAATTTTAATTAATTAAATAAAATTATTATTAAATTAAATTAATTAAATATTTGATTTAATTAATTTTTTTTTTTTTTTAACAAATATGATCTCTTAAACTACTTGACGGATTTTTATGGGGGGTTTTTATACATATGTAAATTTTTTTAGCCTGAGTGGTTTTAGTCTAAGAATGTCTAAAACAATAAAAAGATATTTATTTTTCTTTAGTATATGGGTATTTTATAGCTGGTGGAATTTGTAAAAAAAAATATATGTATATGAAGACCAACAGCAGCTCCGAGGATGGCTTTAACCAAAGCCGAAACGTCAGCTGCTGAAATATATTTTTAAAGAAAAAATTTTGGCTGCGTTTTCTTCCACCCCCTATTTAAATTTTCTTCCTTTTAAAATAGATTTGCCTACATGGGCGAATCCAGAATTTTACTCAGGGGGGTCTGGATGTTTGGAGGGTGTGGAATACCCCCGATTGGTAATGAAAAATTGTTAAAATTTGTATACATTTTTAAAGCTATTTTTAGAATAAAATGAATAGACAAAACTGGCCAAAAAAATTATCTCTTGAGCTTCTTGAGAGAGTTCCCCCATCCCGATCGATCCGACAATGAATATAAATTTAATTTAATAAATTTCTATAATACGAATATGACTAGTTGATTTTCTTCTTGAAAATAAAGGACAAATTTTCTTTTAATATTCATTGACACTAAATAATGACTGATGAAGAGACGATAAAAACGTTATTTTTTTTTTTTGACTGCTCCTGTTCCTTTCCCTTACAGTCACACCATGTTCGTACAAAACAAAAATTAAAATTGCAAAGTAATCATCACGAACATCATTTCTATTTAAATATCTTCTTCTAACTCTTATTTAGAATAAATTCAGTCAACTAACTAACCAAGCAACCTTCGGCTATTTGCCCGCACAAGAGATGTAAAAAGAAGATACAACAGCAACACTTAACGTTTATTATTAATTCCTCTCTTTTCCTTCCTCATTTTTGTTCCTATTAATAGCCCAACTGCTGCTATTAAAATTTGCCATTACACTCAGTGACGTAGGCTATAACGAATCACTTTTCTTTTCAGGGTTATCTGACTTAAACTGACCATTGTTAGCATTTATACACTGTAAATGAATTTTAATATACCAAGTTTGTGAAGTTAGGGTGACCAATTTTCTCATTTTACAACAAAAAAAAAAACATTAAGGGTCAAAACAGAGAGTCGTTATTTTCTTAGTGTATGAACTCAATAACTAGGCTGAGACGAATTTTTATAGGTTTTTTTTTAATGGGTATAGAATTTTAACAAGGGTAATTTAAGACTAGGATTTTATTTATAAAATTTATATTCTTTTAAGGTTGTTCGGACATTAAAGCACTTTGTTAGATTAAAAGCTAATTTTTTAATATGTTATTAATCACTATCACATACGTATAAAATAAAATTTTGAAGCAGATCTGACCCAGGGTTATCGTGTAATTAATTTTTTAAAAATTGAAATTTAACATGTAGTCTATGGGGAATGTCGACAAAACGCACACATATCGAATTATATAGCCACCTCTGCAATAGATACAAAAACAAAAAACTTACATTTTTATCAATTCACTTCCGAGGAATACGTTAAACATAAAATCAAAAGTTTCTGACGTGGGCTTTTAAGGATAATTTAACAAGAAAGTCAAAAAATTCCCCAAAATGACAGTCGCCAATATTTAAAATTGAGACTCAGACTAGTCTGGCAACGTCGCATAAAATAATACTCTTTTCTCGCTGTCAGTTACATTTTTTTCCCATTTTACGATATTTTTTCTCGCAAATCGTCCATTGTGTTTAAACTGATTTGCATTAAACATTGTAATATATTAAATAAAATAAAATTTAAGGCGTTTAAGATTTAAAATAGATAGTTGATGAATGCAATGTTGCCAGATCTATATTACTTGAAAAACTGCTCAAGTCAAAAGTCATTCATTTATTATTTTTGGTAATTAAATTATTAACTTAATACAATTATAAACTCTGATAGGTCACGACTAAATTATAATAAGGAAATTTGGCATTCAAATTTTTAATTTTATTTAAAAAAAAATTTAGATTCTATTATGACTTACGGGGTACTATCTGAACAACCTTAAATAATATTCGAGCGCTGATTTTAAGGAAGAACCCAAAAGGAGTCACTTTGAAAAGAAAAACAGGTGGAAGTTCTAGGACAGTTTGGTGATCAATAGTGTAGAAATTTTTCAAAGCCTATTATCATTTTACAACGAAAAAAAGATGTGAGGCCGTTATGGAATACTAAATTTGGACAAAACTTGCGAGTCGTTATTTTCTTAGTATATGAACTCAATAACTACTAGACGAATTTTTATGGGTTTTTTTTTTTTTTTAATGTGTAGATATATAAATGAAAAAAGTTGACTGATAAATTCATTGCTTAAATGAAATTTGATATTCGAAATACAACAAAAAAAAGTATTAACTATTTTATAGACAAAATATTAATTTTATGAATTTCTAAGTCTTTAATTTAATTTAATAAAATTTTATTTTGTAGAAATAATTTCCCAGCAGACCAGAAAATTTATATTTTCCGACCATTGTGGAAAAGTAAAATCGCAGGTATTTCACATATATACAAATTGAATCATAAGGTCGTTGGTTTGTTTTTGTTTTTGTGTATTAATCCTGATGAGATAAGTCTTTTGATTGATTGAACGATGGGCGTGAACTCGAGCACGTGGAGCGAAAGAGAGAGAGATCCCTAAAGGGAATCGATACTCACACACACACACAGAGAAGAGGGCAAAAATATGTTATTAAGGGGGTAAAAAAAAAATGAACAAATTCATGACGTCATCATAAAACTTGAGAAGAAACCTTTTTTTTTTATTTGAGATATTTAAAATATTTTCTACTAATTAATATTCACCCCCTCAAAATTTATTATTGATATCTCAGCTACCACATTGTAAAAAAAAAAAAAATTATGAATTTTCATTCATTTTCATTAATACTAATAATTTTATAATAAACAATGCTTATTATTTCAGTGGAATTAATTTTTTTTTTTCTCACTGTTGGTATTATTGCACTATACACACATACCATACCCCCTTAGCGTCAGCTAGGCGTGAGATTTTCAAGTTTTTATTTTTAACGCTCTATTAGATTTATTTAATACCGGTCTTAATTTTTAATAAAGAGCCTTTTTATTTATTTTTGTGGCTCTATTAAAAAACTAAATACACATAAAACTATTTTATTTAAAGAAGATTTTATTAAATGTTTACGTTTTTTAAATTGAAAAATTCACATGGTATGGTTCTAATATTTTCACCATCTTTAAGAATTTAGGTTGATTGGATTTAGCTAATTTTCAGGGATAAAATGTCCACAATATAAAAAAAAGACCATCAAAATGCGTTAAGTAGTTTCAGAAATTAATTTTAAAATAAATTTAAATCCCACAATTATTAATCTATAATTAATGTAATATAATATATTTTAATTTTCGCATATATAATAACCATACAACTGCGAAATTTCTTTTGTCTATTCAGTGGTTTTTGGTATATAACCTAATAAAAGAAATGTACATATAAAGAACTTTGGTATCTTCGAAGCAAAAGAAAAGAATGAAATAATAAGAGAATTGTCACCAAAATTTTTTATAAATTTAAAATAAAATTTCTTAATTAATGTGAAAATTCTAAATATTCTATATAGAGTAAGGTGGGGCAAAAGTCCGCACTTTTTCTTTGGGAATTTTTTTTTGACCTTCCTATGAAAGATACAATAAAAATAGGAACATCCCCTGAAAGCCTGGTTAATTGGCTATCTTACATAATTTTTTTGGTTTCCAATTCGGGAGCATAAGAGTAGGAGAGGTATTTAAACAAAAATTTTCATTTGCGGACTTTTGCCCACACACCCACCCACCCACCACCCACAGACAGACATGTCGCGAAAACCACTTTTTGGATTCAGGGGACCTCAAAACGTTTTTTCCTTTTTTGAAGATCCATCAACAAATCTCGACATCGAATTTTTGACATGAAACCAATACTTTCTCTCTATATATATATTACATATATACATAGGTAAGAGAGAAGTAAAAAGGTTTTAAAATATTTATTTAGGGTTATCAGCTTGCAATCAAAGACATTAGACAGTTAGAAAAGTGCATGCTGGTACATGTTGCAATCATGAGAATTTCCATAAATATTAGATGGAAGTCCAAAACATAAATTTGCTCATTGTTAACAATCGGCTTCAAACACGTTATTGAATTTCGAATCATCATCTGTTCTTGTTGTTAGCAACCTAACAAAGTTGTTTAGAACAACGCCAAGTCTAACGGGGATTTTAAAATGAGGATTCGGACTTTTGCCCCGTGCGGACTTTTGCCCCACCCTTACTATGTATATTCAAAAAGAGAAAAAGTAGTTTCAGAAATTCAAAAAAGTTTAATTATTTATTCTATTTAATTAATGAAACATAATAAATTTTAATTTTCATATTCATAATAACTATACAATTGTGAAATTTCATTCTTTTCTAATCAGTGGTTCCTAAGATAGTAATAAAAAATGTAAATATAAAGAACTTTAAAGTCTTCGACATTAAAGAAAAAAAATAGATGAATTTTCACCAAAATTTTGTAAATTTAAAATAAAATTTCTTAATTAATGTGAAAATTCTAAATATTCTATGTATTCAAAAAAAAAAAAAAAAAAAAACCCTAAAAATGCGTTAAGTAGTTTCAGAAATTAAAATAAATTTAATTATTTATTATATTTAATTAATGAAGCATAATAAATTTTCATTTTCTTATTTTCTATAACTAAACAAAAAAAAAAAAAAACAAAAAATGAATTTTCATTCTTTTCTAATCAGTGGTTACTGAGATTTAAAAAAATAAAAAATGTAAATAGGCCTATAAAGAACGTGTCTTCGTTATAAAAATTTGTCGAATTTTCACCAAAATTTTGTAAATTTAAAATTAAAATTGCCCTCGGGGCTTGGTGTAGAGGTTAGGGTGCTAACCTCGTATACCAAACGTCGGGGGTTCGGGGACCCCAGGCAGTCCGATGATTTGGTATCCAAATGGCTTAAATAAGAATGCCTGGACCCCAAATAAAATATATAATCTCACAAATATTATACTATAATATATTTTACTTTTCGCATTTATAATAACTATAGAATTGTAAAATTTCAGGGCCGGATCTAGAGGGGGGCAGTGGGGGCATGTGCCCCGGGCGGCAGATATCAGGGGGCGGCAATTAAAGAAAGATTTACTAAAAAAAAGGTAAAATGATATTAATTCTGTATAGAAAATTTTAAGGTTGAGGCGGCAAATTAAATTTTGCCCCCCGTAAAAAATCTCCTAGTTCCGGCCCTGTAAAATTTCATTCTTTTCTAATCAAAGGTTCCTGAGATAGTACTAAAAATTAGTTGAATTTTCACCAAAATTTTGTAAATTTAAAATTAAAATTTCTTAATTAAAAAAAAAAAAAATTAATAAATTTAAATCTCACAAATATTATACTATAATTAATGATATATAATATATTTTAATTTTCGCATGAACCATACAATTGTGAAATTTCATTCTATTCTAATCACTGGTTCCTGAGATAGTACTAAAAAAATGTAAATATAAAGAACTTTAAAAGTCTTCGACATAAAAGAAAAAAAAAATAGATGGATTTTCACCAAAATTTCGTAGATTTAAAATTAAATTTCTTAATTAAGATAAAATAAATGTTGTATATTCGAAAAAAAAAACATTAAAATCGTTAATTAGTTAAAAATTAAATAAATTTAAATCTCCCAATTATTATACTATAATTAATGATATATATTTTAATTTTCGCATTTATAATAACTCTAAAATTGTGAAATTTCATTCTTTTCTAATCAGTGGTTCCTGAGATTTAAAGTAATAAAAAATGTACAATAAAAATAGACCTTATAAAGAACTTCGAAAGGAAAAAATTAGTCAAATTTTCACCAAAATTTTGTAAATATAAAATTAAAATTTCTTAATTAAAAAAAAAAAAATCAAATAAATTTAAATCTCACAATTATTATACTATAATTAATGGTATATAATATATTTTTTTTAGTAACCGGATTATACTAAAAGAGTAACCACTACATGTGAATGCCAACTTGTTGCTCTCTCTCTCTCTCTCTCTCTCTCTCTTTCTTTCTTTCACGTGGAATTGTATATATGTATGAATGAATGAATCAAAAAAAAAATTGACTCACTTCTTCATCTTCAAGTTCTTGATATTGTGACTCTGATGAGCCACGACGACTGCCACCGAGGCACATGAGCCGGCGGAATAATTCACCAAGATAGGCGCATACTCCGCACTGCTGCATGGCGCAGCCGCCGCCGCCACCACCGTTGTTACTACTGCCGCCAGTAGCGGTAACGGTGGCGGCGGCGGCGGCAGTTACACGACCCTTTGTAGCCGCCAACGCGGCTTTATTATAACTCCTTAACCCTCCTCTCTTTTTAACATCATCATCATCATCACCATCGTTGATGTTTTCTTCACGCTCCGTTTTCTTTTATTTAAAACACTTTATTTATTTTTTTCTTTTTTTATTATATATATAATATAACACCCGGTAATTTAATAAAAAAGCAAGCACCACACACTACACGAAGCCATGAGTGTATGCGCTCAATGCGCGCTCGTCGTGTCGACTGAAGGGGACTTTGGGTTCGCGCACGCACCGAAAGCAAACGCGATTGTGCTGCCCTCCCCTCACTCTCTTTTGGCCCCCCTGTCGTCGGCGTCGTGTGCCCCGGGCCGATAGAGAGCTCGTGGTTCGGAGCAACGCCGTGTTGCGGCGCCACTAACGGCCCAGGGAATGAACCTGCCAACCAACCCCCTGACAACAACCAAATCAATCTTTTTTTTTTTTCATTTACTAAATAAAATAAAAAAAAAAATTGTCTCATTATCTATTATCTATTAAAAATATATTTCAAAATTTTAATTAATTAAAAATGAGAAAATTAAATTTAATAAATATTATCAATTATAGAAAAATAATTAGGAGATTTAAATATAATTTAATTTTCTCAAATGGAACTACTTGACGAAATTTGATGGGAATTTTTACTTTCTCTTACCTCTATATATGATGTTAATATATATAGAAAGTATTGGATTCATGTCAAAAATTCGATGTCGAGATTTTGATGGAAATACACGTTTTGAGGTCCCCTGAATCCAAAAAAGTGGTTTTCGCGACATGGTCTGTCTGTGTGTCTGCTGTGGTCTGTGAACAAAATATCTTAAGAACGAAAAGAGCTAGGAGGTTGAAATTTTATATTTAAGTTAGGCCCCCACATGGGACGTGGCACAAAGCTTTTGAACCAAATCGACCAAAGAGTACTAGTACTTTACGGATGCACTTTTTCAGTTTTTTGTGATTTTCTCTAAATTCGTTCCAACAATTTTTTTTTTTTTTAATTCAAAAATCATTAATTTTTTAGATTCTCTTTAAAATGTATATTCTCATTTTGTCATTGAAATCTTCTGAAGCACCACTTTACTCTTGTACTTCATAGGAAAAGAAGAAAGGTTCATGGTAACAGAATTTAAATATTTTCCCATGTTTATAAATTTTACATCTTGAAATTCAAATGTACCATACTGTCGGGAACTAAATATATGTCGACACAAAATATCTGACGTGACAAGCACAAAACACAACTTTCGATTACCGAAGGGTAAGAGAAAGTTGTGAGCTGTGCGACCAGTCACAACAGATTTTTTCTGTAAATTTTCATCCCCTCGGACTTGTTTTAAATGGTGTCATATTTTAGGGATTATTTTCCGTTTTTGAATGTCAATAAACTCAATTACAACCAACTACAGTAATAAATAATAAGTTTTTTTAAATTAAAAATCTAATATCTTTTTTTTTTAATTTTCTACAGATTCTTTTTTTTTGAAGTTTTTATAAATGTATTTTGCTTATTTATTTATCCTTCTCGCCTTTATATTTTGTTTATTTTAAATGAACGTCACTTTGTTTTTGAATTTTTGCTTTTTTTTTTTTAATGAATTTTTTAATTTTGATTTTGCATTGGATTATTCACCAAAATAATATCCAAAAAATACAAAATAATTTGATCAAAATATGTTCATTTTTGGATGAGTTATAGCCAACAAAGATAAACTTGACACTTTTTTGACAGGTACTGTATACCGGTATATATCAGACAGTGCTTCGGGTAAATCTGGAGTTTTGCTACGTTAATAAATTAAAATAGGGGGGTTTTTAATTGCCCCCGAGTTTGGCGTAATAGGTAGCGTGCTAACCTCATATACCAAACGTCGCGGGTTCGGACCCAGGCAGTCCGATGATTTTATTTAAGCCATCTGGATACCAGATGGCTTAAATAAAAATGCCTGGACCCCAATATATATAAATTCATAAATAACGGTTATCGTAAATGTCTTATATGGCCTGAGCTGCCGAAAAGACAGTGTGAATGTGTGTGTGAATGAGAAAAAAGTGTAAATGTTTAAAAAAAAAAAAATAAAATAAAATAAATAAATTAAAATAAATTAAAATTCTATAATAATAATAGACTGAATGACGGAAAGTGAAATTTAAATAGTATAGTAAATAGGACATTTAACATTTGTAGTTTGTTAATGTAGCATAATTTGCGGCTCACTGCTCACTTAGGGAAATTAGTGTCATAAAAAATACACCCATAAAAAAGTCCGTCAATTACATTTGAGACAAAATTAAAATATATTTGAAATAGGAAAATAAAATTTAATAAATATTATCCCTTTTAGAATAATAATTAGATTTTTACTTTCTCTTACCTATGTATATATGTAATATATATATAGAGAGAAAGTATTGGATTCATGTCAAAAATTCGATGTCGAGATTTTGATGGATCTTCACGTTTTGAGGTCCCCTGAATCCAAAAAAGTGGTTTTCGCGACATGGTCTGTCTGTCTGTGTGTGTGTGTGTGTGTTCAATTTTAAGCATGAAGGAATTGAGCTATGAGGTTGAAATTTTATATTTAAGTTAAACACCCCCCGGGACCGGAAAAATAAGCTTTTAATCAAAATCGGCCAAAGAGTACTAGTACTTTACTGATGTACTTTTTTCAGTTTTTTTCGATTTTCTCAAAATTCGCCTCTAACGATTTTTTTTTAAATTCAAAAATCAATTATTTTTTAGATGCTCTTTAAAATGTATATTCTCATTTTGGGATTGAAATCTTCTGAAGACCACTTTGATGATGATGAGTTGTTCTGGGGCTTCTCTCTTGCACTGCGACCTCTAGATCAGATCTATTGTGCTCCCCCGTTCTAGGAATGGTTCGAATTCGGGTGATGTTTTACCCCTGAATTCCTATGTCCATCCCTCAGGCCCTAAGTGCCTGGAATTGGAGGGGATGTGTACTCCCTTTTGCTCCAGCAGAGACGTTCGACTTTGGTTGAATTTTTTTCGGCAAGTTGGGTTCGAACCTCGAGTGGCATTTTACCTCGTATTACTAAGCCTCAGCTTATCCGATAAGCCACGCTCGCCTCCTGAAGACCACTTTACTCTTGTATTTCATAGGGAAGATAGGAGAAATGGTTGCCATGGTAACAAAATATAAATATTTTCCCATACTTATAAATTTTACATCTGAATTCATATGTTCCGTACTGTCATGTCGGGAACTAAATATATGTCGACACAAAAAATCTGGTGTGACAAGCACAGAACACAACTTTCGATTACCAAAGGTAAGAGAAAGTTGTGTGCTGTGCGCCAGTCACACCAGATTTTTTTTTTTAAATTAAATCCGAAACTAATTAACTGATTTTGATGGTTGTGTTTTTAATGTGTAGATTTGACTGTTAACTTTAGTACACTAACCCCGTGAAAAAATAATCCATTACTAGGCAGATATCTCAATGTTTTGACTTAGAGAACCGCAGAAAAATTCTAATATTAGACAATATTAAAGAACCTGGGTATCAAATTGGTACAAGTGGGGCTTTATTATCATTAAATACAAATCTGAAGAATCTAAAAATTTAATTATTCTTTCAATAATTTTTTTAGATTTCAACATCGTCTTCAGAAATGGGGATTTTAAAATTAAAAAAAAAACGCCCATAAAAATTCGGTCAACTAATTTCATTCATTTGATTTTTGAAAAAATAAAATTTCTTTTTAGATGAATCGCATTAAATAAAAGATATTTTTAAAAAATTCGCTCTATAACTTATAGATAATTAAATTAGTAATCATTGTGTTAAAAAATAATTAATTTTTTATCCTTAATTAATTAGCTGGAATCTTTCAAATGAAATGGAATAAATCCCTTGTATTCTTATGGGAAAAACTAACGCCATCTCTTGCCGCCTCGAGTAACTCAGTAGTCAATCGTCTTCTAACGGCTTTTCGAGACGCGCCCCTTAAGCTCTTTAAATCTCACAATCATTATTATTCATAAATATTTATATTATATTAATAAAATTCACTTTGAGTTGTACAGTACAAATGGAGAGCGCCTGCAATATTCCCCCTATAGGCAACCCAAACACGCACGCCCTCATTTCGGGTTGCGACTCTTCAAGGCTTATTCTCTGTTGGGCCGTTCTTTAAACAGAGTAAGCAGAGCCTATTATAATGGTGAATGTGACAAAATGTTTAGAGATTGATTTTTCCCTCTCTGTCTCTTTTTTTACTGACAGGAAGTTAAAAATATTTCTTTTTTTTATGAGAAATCGATATATTCGTATATAATAATAATTCTAGGCTATTATTTTTATGCTATTTTTAGAAAAATTCCCTTGTTTATTTTTATAATATTCTGAATGTGTAAAAAAAAAAAGAGTAGAAAAAATTCCCTTTATTTTACCGATTTACTCCTTTTAAAATCTCTTTATAATCATTTAAAACTATAACCAAGCCAAAATTTCATCCTTCTGTGAGATGAATAGTTCCAGTGATATGTGCGGAATTTAATTATATAGAAAAAATAAATTAAATATTTTTCAAATTAAATTTTCAATATTAAATTCTATATAATTTATCAAAATTTATTTAAATAATTGTAGAATTTAAATTGTAAGATTTAATTATATTTATTTTTTAATTGGTATATGAACTCTGTAACTAATAGAAAGAATTTTATCCTTTTAAGTCAAGCAATTCAGCTCCATCAGGTCTCTATAAATAGAGTTGCTATGTTAGTCCCTTTGACACAAGGGGGAAAAATATTTCAGGAGCGACGTCTAAACGTAGGCAACTTAAAAAAAAACTAGACTATTATAAGGAATTTTTCAATGCGGTTTTTGTTTTAAATGAATTAAATTCATAAGAGATTATTGGGACATCGAGCTATAATTTTTTTAATGACTTATTAAAAAATTATCGTAATTAATTTTTTTGTTAACAAGCAAATCAAAAAAACAATGAATTTATTGTTATTATTAATCACATATTAATGAAGAAATTTTTAAAATAAGCTTAGATGATTTATTTAAAAATCAACTGTCAAATTAGTTCAGCATTCTTGCAATAGATGGCAGGCTAGTCTAACAGCCGATCCCCTAATAGCCTATATTTATATATTTTTATGCTTTTATAAAAGATACATAATATATAATAACTTGTTAAAAGATCAATGAAAATCAACCAAATGCATTAAATATTATTAGCTACACTGTTAAAAATTTTCGAGCCAGATTCATACACATGTATAGGAAGTCTGTTACACAAACTGTTTATGAATATTCATTTTGGGTATATGAGAAAGGTCATATACCAAAAATGAACTTTCACAAACCCAGATATGAAATTTTTCATATTCGGGTATATGAAAAAATTCATTTTCGGGTATATGAATAAATTCATTTTTGGTATATGAAATTTAAATTACGGGTATATGAATAAATTCATTTTTGGTATATGAAATTTAAATTACGGGTTTATGAGAAATAATATACTTTTTTTTGAAAAATGAAAGTAGGAGAACTTTTAATTATAGACCACATATTTGTATTAAATATTTATTAAAAATATATAAATACTGTACAAATATATATATTTTTAATAAATATTTAATACAAATATGTGGTCTATAATTAAAAATTCTCCTAATAATAATATTTCAAACCACAAAAGGTTTAATAAACAAAAATTAAAGTCCTTACGAGTTTATCGTTTTGAGGGAAAGTGAGTGGTCTAGGTGAAATAATAGTTTTTTTATTTATTTTATTTTTTATTTATTAAAAAAAATTATATTATATTAAAATGATACAATTTTACTAAATAATAAAACAAATTAAAGTATTAAAATAATAAATTTGTATCAAAAAATAAATTTTTATACATTTCCAAGTAAATTTAACACAAATACAAATCATTTTAATAATTTAATACAAAAAATATGTCGATTTTCATCTTCTTTGAGAAGTAATAAAGAGTTACATTTCCATTGCAGTATGATTGGAGTTTATTCCCTGGTTGGAGAATTAACTAACCTCACCTGAAAATGACAAACAACAATTGATTTGAAATTGAGAGAAAACAAAATTCTCAATGAAAAAATTCAAAATTCAATACTTACGATCTTTGTTAGTAAAATGTTCCTATTTCAATATATTGATTAAATATTAATATTTCATTTTAAATAATAATACACGTTCAATTATCTATGCGTTAAATCAGCTACTTCAAAAACAGAATTTGGTGCCAACCTGGTGCCAACCTAACCAATTTCTTGTATATTTTAAAATTAATTATTTTGGTGAAATTGTTAATTTTAATTTTAATTTCTATAGCTATTTAGTTGAATTACTTTATAAAAATTATTTAATTAGTATGACTTCATAAATATTTAAATAGTTTAGAGCGCGAATTTCAAACCAGAATTTAATCAATATAGATTTTGGAAATGAATTTTAAAGGAATAATTTCAAGTTTCCTTAAAATAATTATAAAATAATATTAATAAAAATTCCTTGAATTAGTCGAGTTATTTGAGAACGTTTAGACCAGGGATTCTCAACTTGTCGCGGTGCACTTTTAACGATTTCAAAATTTGGCGGCACACAAAGAAAAAGATAAGTTTAAAAAGTTGGTAATTTGTTCATAAACTTTTATATTAATTTTAATTCACATTCTGGGTGTATTAAAATTAAACTACGAAAAGTATATGAAAAAAGAAGGAAAATTCATTTTTTTTTTAAAGCGATACTTATTCATATACTTGTATATTAATTTTAACTCATATCCTAGGTCTATTAAAATTAAACCACCAAAGTTTATGAGATATGAATGAAAATTCATATTTTTTTTACAGTGTACCATTCTGACATCTCTTGGCAAATTTTTGAATTACTTGATTTTTTGGGCTTACTTTTTATGACACACTACGTCATCTTATCGGGAAAAACATGCGTAACACCTTCTGCTCCCGTAGCCCCTTAAAATTTAATAAATGAAAATTATGTATTTATTGAGTTATAAAATAAAAATGGTCGATTTTAATTTTTTTCCTTTTTTTTTTTTTTTTAATTAAAGTGAAACTTTTATTACATTGCCTAAAAATTTTTTCGCCCATCTATCAGCATGTCGCGTTACAAGCCATGACGTCACCGGCAACTCACACCAGGTTTCTTTACTACGCTACGAGAGTGCGCTACTGTCGCTAGAGCTGGGATTACCAATTCATTAGTGTCATTTCGTTTGATAATGAAAATTTTATTTATATTTTTCTTGTTTATAATATAAAGAGCTAGCCACTGACTTCCGTTATGTTCCTGGTTACCACTCTCTCTCGCTGATTCGTCAGAGATAGAGGAAATTGAATCAGTGAGGGAAATTTAAAACTTTTTTAAAACTTGGAAATCAATTGGGAAAGCCTGCCGAAGGTGGGCTTTGCCATTTGTATTTATATTAACTATATTTTTTCAGTTAAATGCCTACGATCCGGAAAAAATTTTCACTTGCATTGTGATTTCATAAATTTAAAAAAATTTAATTTCTCGTTTGGATACTTGACGAGGTCATATTATTAATTCACTGATAATTTCTCTATAGGTCTTATTTGCAAAAAAAAATTATAATAATAATTTCAAGCCTTATTTTACAATTTAATTATTTGGCATAAAAAGTAGGTTTATATGTTAACAATACAGTATCTATATAATTGAGTATAGGAGACTTTGCAACTTTACAGGAATTAAATAAAAAAAACTTTTAATTAATTAATTAATTAACCGGTAACGTTTCGGTCGCAGAGTCACGACCTTTCTCAGGACTTGTTATAATACAAGGTTGACAGTATTATATTGTAAATAATACAATATTTATTTATTGGGCTATATGTATTAAGAGTGACTTGCTCGCTTAGGACTTATTACAATCAATTAATTGTCCTGAAAAAGGTCGTGATTTGAGACCGAAACGTCGACGGTTAATAATTAAATATTCAATAAATCTTCCAATTCAAGTAATTTTTTTAGATTATTTATAAATTTTTAATATTCCCTGGCCATTAGCAGAGGGTATAAGTTTCGCTTCTTAAAAACGTTTAAAGTTAGTTTTCCATAATGAGCGAAAAAGACATGGCCTAAAAATGTATATTAAATAAAATTGCAAATTTTAGGTTTATTTTTTTTTTTAAATAAATCCCCCAGGTCTCATTATAAATATGGTACATAGTAGATCCAGAGAAAATATAGTTTATAACTTCTTTTAGGAATTTTATAATTTCATCCTTTTCAGATGAGTGGTTCCAAGATTTTAAATAAAATCCCATCCTATTGATTGATTCATGATTGTTTGATGCGCGCAAGAGAGAGGGAATGGAAACTTTCTTCTGACTAAATTATATAATAATCAAGATGAACAACAAGTTTTGTTGAACAACAACAACAACAAACACAACTTTCATGAGCTTCTTCTTCTCTTCCTTTTGGTCTTAATATTGTATATAAAGAGTGCGCGCGCGCGCGTGTATGTTATATTTCATTTTCAAGCATTTCAAAGTTTAAACAAAGTTTTTCTCTCTCTCTCTCACTTTCTTATTATTTATGTCTTTTTAAACGCCTCATGGTTTACGCAATAATCATACAATTATGCAATGGAAAACAAAAAAAAAGATTAAATCCCTGTGAAATTAACATTAATTATTCTTTGTTTAACATTTTTATTCTATACCCAAACCTATTAAGTGTAGATATTCTAAATCCGCATTCCCTCCCGATTAAAATGATATGCTATACTTGTATTTAATTTATTTCCAAAATGGCTAAAAAAAGATGTTTTTCGGTGAAGTGGAAGAATGCCGCCATTTTATTTTATTATTTATTAGGGCAAAAATAAAAAATATAACAATAAAAAAATATAATTAATTAACATTTAATTTAACAAAATAGAATAATAATTAAGATTTAATAATTAAAATTATTATTAATTAAGATTTAATAATTAAAATTATTATTAATTAAGATTTAATAATTAAAATTATTATTAATTAAGATTTAATAATTAAAATTATTATTAATTAAGATTTAATAATTAAAATTATTATTAATTAAATTTGATGAAGCTCAGGAACCTTCTTTTCAATTTCCAAAAGGATTCGGACCAGTAGGTTCAATTAAAGTCAAAAAAGTTTTTTTAAAACAAAACCTTTATTTGACCCCAGACAATGTTTCGTCCACTTGCTGTAGGACTTCTTCAGTGGTTGGCTAAAATATTAATACAAGATGTTTTTTTACTCCCTATTTTTTACAAAATAAAATTAAAAATAAAATTGTTCTTTTATAACTTACAGTCATAGAGAGCCATATAATATAAAATAATCAAACAGTAGGGCTTTAACAAAAAATACATTGACATCTCTTTTCTCTAACTTCTTGCTAAGACTAAATTCTATTTTATCAACTAATACAAATCTCTTAATATTTATCCATGGCTAAATCACCCAATACCGGCGATAGTCTCCCTCCTATGGCCACTCCTTTTTCTTGTTTGTAAATTTTATTGTTAAATGAAAAATAGTTGTTATTAAGGCACAGATCTAAACCTTCTTCAAATTCTTCTTTATCTAAACATGTAAAATTTTTTATTTCTTCCCATCTTTCATTTATAATTCTCTTCAACCAATCCATGGACTACATCTTAAAAAATACCCTAAAAGATTTCAGTTTTAAACTATTTTTAATTTATGTGGATGATGTTTTTGCGATTGTACAAAAATCTAACATGGATGACATTCTGAGGGCATTGAATAATGTGAATGATAATTTAAAATTCACAATGGAAAGAGAGAAAAATGGAGAACTAAATTTTCTAAATTTAAAAATTATAAGATGTGAAAGAAATTTAAAAATAAACCTTTTTAAAAAGGAAACAAAATCGGACAGAATGATCAATTTCCAATCAAATCATCCAATACAACAAAAAATAAACATTATTAATAATGAACTTCGACAAATTCAAAAAATTTGTCACCCAAGTTTTATAAACGAAAATGTGGAAAAACTGAAAAATAAATGTCGAAAAAACGGATACCCTAAAAAATTTGTCAACTCTATGATTGAAAAATTTTATAGAAATAATCGGATGGAAAATGTAATAAATGAAAATATTGAAATAAATAATTTTACTCTGTCCGTACAATATATACCTGAAATATCTAAACAAATAAGTAGAGTATTAAATGAATCGAAAATAAAATTCTCGTTCAAAAATCCAAAGAATTTAAATTACATCTACAACAATAAAGATAAGATAGGCAAGTTGAATAGGAAGGAATTAATTTATTATCTGGAGTGTGAAACATGCAAAAAGGACAACAATAAATATATATATATCGGAGAGTCCCGGCGGTTTTTAAGAACTCGACTATCGGAGCATTTTAAATCCGTCCAATACAAAAGGCTGGTCAGTGCGCTAGCCATTCATTCGCTCGACAAGAACCACGAATTTAATCTGGAAGATGTAAAAATCCTCGGCTTTGAAAAAGATGACACGAGAAGAAAATTCAAGGAGGCCTGCTACATTCAAATGAACATTGAAAAAACAGTGAATTTTAAAGTGGACACGGAGACCTTGGGTACGACATGTGGGGTCATCTTAGAAAAACTTAAAAAATTATGATGTGTGTGAACTAATATATTTAAAAAAGTGGTGGGAAATAAAAAAGACAAAAAAGTTATTTAAAATAAGATAGTTAAATTAATAAAAACAGTAATGATAAAAATAGATTTGGATTAGAAATATTAAGAGATTTGTATTAGTTGATAAAATAGAATTTAGTCTTAGCAAGAAGTTAGAGAAAAGAGATGTCAATGTATTTTTTGTTAAAGCCCTACTGTTTGATTATTTTATATTATATGGCTCTCTATGACTGTAAGTTATAAAAGAACAATTTTATTTTTAATTTTATTTTGTAAAAAATAGGGAGTAAAAAAACATCTTGTATTAATATTTTAGCCAACCACTGAAGAAGTCCTACAGCAAGTGGACGAAACATTGTCTGGGGTCAAATAAAGGTTTTGTTTTAAAAAAACTTTTTTGACTTTAATTGAACCTACTGGTCCGAATCCTTTTGGAATATTATTAATTAAGATTTAATAATTAAAATTATTATTAGTTAATTATCTTTTTTATTAAATTATTTAAAAAAATATTTATTTTATTTAAGAAATTTTTATTAAATAAAAATAAATAGGCTTCTGTGAATAATCATTATTATCATCTAATGCTGTGAACAAACAGCCGGTGTTTTTTTATATATATAGGCGCTATAAGAATGAAAGATAGGGTGAGAATTGCTAAGTGGAGTTGAATTGTTTGTTTTTTTTCTCTCTTCTTGGTAAAAAGAAAAAAAAACAACTATTGACCCTTAAAGTTGAACTTGGAGACAAAATAAAAACATTGATTTTATTAACCGTTGTTTTTTTTTTACAGATTATTTATTTATTTTTTTTATTTAGACATGTATTTTTATTTATCACACATTCTAAATCGTGCCATTTTTCTGAGAAAAATGATATAGCACACTTGTATCTAAATTTATTCCAATTGGGATAAAAAATATCTTTTTGAATTGAACTGAGAGCATCGACCGCCATTTTTTTTTTTTTTTTATTTATATTATTAAGAACGCAATAATAAAGGCAAAGAATATAATGTAATTAAAGCTCTAGTGACCTTGGGATTTTACAAAAACTTGAATAAAACCCGAACAAATAGCCCGATAATGACGTAATTAGGCTTAAACGAATCAGAATTTCATGCTCTATCCAAATTTATTTAATTTTAAATATTAGTTTAAAATTTTGACAAGTATTTTTAAGGTTATATGTAATAATTTTATTTTATAAATTTAAAACATTTGAATTCTTAAAAAAAAAAATTACGTCACTGATATTATTTCACTATAAATGTAAAAAAATTGAAATTTTATATCCTGATGATGAATGATCGAAACAGCGGGTTGAAAAAAAAATTTTCCTCTTTTAAATTTTCATTGTGGGATCTATATTTTCTCAAGCCAAATTTTTTAATTTTTTTTTTTTACAAAAATATATTCTTTGAGGTTATATTTTTAAATATAAAGGTAATTTTATGGGATTTTTTGCCAGTGTAGTGTATTTTGTTTTGTGTATACTAAAAGTAGCCATTTTTCTGAGTTAAATGATATAAAATACTTGTGTCTAAATTTGTTACAACTTTGTTTAAACGTATCTTTTTTGATTGAGATGAGAAAGAAAAATTGGTATTGACGCCATTTTTTTTTTCAATATTAAGAACGCAACAATCAAAAGAATTTAATTTCAATAATATGACATTTAATATTAATTATTAAATGTTATTAATTGATATATTAAAAAAAACAACAATTAGTATTAATTTATAACGACAATGACGTCATATATATATATATATATATATATATATTTTTAAATAAAATAATAGCGTAGTAGGGAAACTACTTACAGTAAAGTTTGGAAGTTGGCGTTATTATAAAATGAAGTAAAGTCACTTACCTAAAACAAAAGAAAGAAAAATAATTAATAAATCAATGAGAAAAATACAAAAATTAAAATTTAATTTATACAATTAATTATAGAATAATAATTATGAGATTTAATTCTTTTTTTTTTTAATAATGCTTTATAATTAAAATAATTTAATAATAATATAAAAATATAAATAAATAATTATGAACATATAAAAATAATGCTTTAACTCTGAAACTACTGAACGGATTTTTATCGAGTTTTTTTTAATGTATACAGAATTTTAAGAGGCTAATAAGTGTAAACTTTTTAGAGTAGCCTATTTTTTCTAAAATGCCAAAAACCAAACTTACACATATCATCAGAAATATACCACTTGTCACGCCACATCCTTTCGTATGATCATTGGTGTTATTTGAGAAATAAAAAATATATTCAAAATTTAATTACAACAGTAACAAGAGTGGGCACCGAAAGCGGTTTGTGCAGTTAGTTATTAAAATAAATGAAACGGAAGAATATTGCGGTAATCAATACGTACACTCACAACTGACTGTATATAGCCTAACCTATATACACAACTATATTAGAGAGATAGGAGATTTAGGTCAAGATACCAAAATTAAATCATGTAATTTAATATATAAAGGAAATTCTTATCCGGTGTTTTTTTTTTTTTTAATGAATGGAATAAAATAATAATATCATATTAATTAATAAAATGTACATTATAAGTTAACTCTGACATAAGGAGATATGTTATTTATTTAATAATATTAAAATTAAAAAAAAAGTATTAAATTTTTCCGCTATGTTTAGACATAATGTGAATTACTAGCTGCGCCGCCCGTTTGGTGGGCTTCGCCCCTCCTGGGAGGGCTTCCAGCTGGTTGGGGCCGGACTTAAATCTTAAAACACTTAAACCCTACCCCCTGTGTCAATCATATTTACGCCCTCCTAATAATTTTTAATAGTCGGCGCTCATGATTGGCTACCAATCATTTGAAATTGGGATGGGGTCTAAAAGGCCTTAGATACAGAAAAGGACCTTAAAAAAAACAGTAGAATCCTGATAATTTGTTTGGCCATGGGATTGACGGTTTGGGAGTATAAAATTAAAAAATATGGTGTGAATGGTCGCACAGTACACTACTTTCTCGCATCCTTTGGCAAGAGAAAGTTGTGTACTATGCTTGTCACACCATTTAGTTGCCCTTAGCATCTAAGTTCCAAAATTGACCACGCGATTCATAGATGGCGCCTAAGCTACAAATGCTTCCACATCAGTAAAGTGTACTTCAAACGATTTCTACGAAAAATTTCACTGATATACATTTTAAAGAGCATCTAAAAAATAGTTGATTTATGAATTTTAACCAAAATCGTTGCAGCGAATTTTGAGAAAATCGAAAAAAACTGAAAAAGTACATCAGTAAAGTACTAGTACTTTTTGGCGGATTTTGTTGAAAAGCTTGTTTTTATCCCTTGGTAGGGTGCCTAACTTAAATATAAAATTTCAATCTCGTAGCTCTTTTAGTTCCTGAGATATTTTGTTCACAAACAGACCATGTCGCGAAAACCACTTTTTTTGATTCAGGGGGCCTCAAAACGTGTATATCCGTCAAAATCGAATTTTTGACATGAATCCAATACTTTCTCTCTCTATATATTAACATATAAGAGAAAGTAAAAATGAAAGAGAAGCTAAATTTCCTTCTCTCTATCCTCCCTCCTTTTGAAAAGAGCACGAATTAACGAGATTTTAAAGTTGGAAATACCAATTAGAAGACGTTTTAATTGACCTCGAGCATAAAAATAATACCAATTACCTAGGGGTATGAAATCGATTGTTTTTTTACCAGATATCGGGATTTTCTGGCTTGTTTGTACGAATTAGCCGCAAATACGAAGATTCCACTGTATAAAATTCGACCTATATTCTTGATTAATTTCGTAGAAGTGCCGATATCCGTAAAGGGAATAGGAAAGCCAATCTGGATAAGATTAGGCAATTCTACGGTTCGGTGGTTCCAGAGAACAAACAGGTGGGCGCCGATAACCACTCTATTATATCAAGTTGCTGACGGGCAATCAACCCCTTTGCTCTAGAGATCGCAAAAAAAAAAATCTGGTGTGACTGGTCGCACACACTGTTAAAAATTTTCAAGAAAACTTCATATACAAGTATAGGAACTCTGTTTCATAAACTGTTTATGAATATATATGAGAAAGTTCAATTTGTTGCCAACCTAACAAATTTCTTGTATATTTTAAAATTAATTATTTTGGTAAAAATTGTTAATTTTAATTTTAATTTTTATAGCTATTTAGTTGAATTACTTTATAAAAATTATTTAATTAGTATGATTCTTCATAAATATTTAAATAGTTTAGAGCGCGAATTTCAAACCAGAATTTAATAAATTTAGATTTGTGAAATAAATTTTAAAAGAATAATTTCAAGTTTCCTTAAAATAATTATAAAATAATATTAATAAAAATTCCTTGAGGTAGTCGAGTTATTTGAGAACGTTTAGACCAGTGATTCTCAACTTGTCGCGGTACACTTTTAACGATTTCAAAATTTGGCGGCACACAAAGAAAAAGATAAGTTTAAAAGTTGGTAATTTGTTCATAAACTTTTATATTAATTTTATTTCATATCCTGGGTATATTAATATTAAATCACCGAAGTATATGAAAAATGATTGAAAATTCATATATTTTTTTTTACAGTGTAAGTAAGAGAAAATAAAAATCTTTTAAACGCATAATCAGATCTATTCTCTAAAAACAGGCGTTAAAATTTTTTTTTTTTTCCCCTCCCCTCCTCTTTCCTAACTATCTATATAACACTATTAAATAATACCTTACTACTATTAGACCTCGAACTTAAAATATATATAGAAACACAATTCAAAACATTCTATATATCCTAAAACATTCACATATAATAATGATAAGAAAAACACAATTCAAAAACATTCTAAAATAATATCATAAAAAAACACAATTCAAAAAACATTATATACCACATGATATGAAAATAGTCTATCGCGCTATGGATGAAATGCTATTTTAAATGTTGATTTGGCTTCTTGAAAAAACCTTCTGTGCTGCTACTATTTCCTCTATGGTTTTTTGATAATGTCTTGATATTAGGAGGCCGGAAGTTGGGTTGGTTGTCCTTAATATGTTGATCTCTGGCTTTGAATCCCCTTAGGAGTAGTGTTCCGGATCTGCTCTGGCATCCCATTCCACAGAGATGGAGCTTGAAATCTATGGAGATGGCTGGCTTCTAGTATGGTTTTCCTTCTTAAATATTACAATGTCCTTTCTTTGTGGGTGACTCTGAAACCATGGTATTGAAGGGGTTGGTTAGTTTGAGGTTGACCAAGCTGACCCGTTGTTCTGAACCCCTATTTTTCCTCACAAACATCACCGAGGGTTTCGCCCTCTCCCCCCCTGCCCACTGTCCACACCCCCAAAAATAAACAAATGGGTGTTAAAAAGTAAAGTAAGCGTTAAAAAAATGCTATTCCTTGCCTCAAATAGCTATTCTGTAAACAAAAACTTTAAAACCAAAGCGTTAACATTTAGTAAATAATGTTAAAAATTAATTCCATGTCTAGGAGGTGGCTTTAATATTTTAACGCCGTGTTTAAAATAAAAATGGCGTCCTTAAGCTAAAAAGTAAGTTTATGATTTTGATAGCTTTGAGAATAAAAGCAACATGTTAACGTCGCTGTGTTTAGAGAATAGCATTTTTTTAACGCTGACATTACTTTTTAACACCTATTTGTTTATTTTAAATTTTAACGTCTGTTTTTAGAGAATAGACCTGAATAGTGGTTCCTTTCTCAAGATATAAAAGATAGCAACAGTTTGTAGAGTTGAAAGAAAGAAAGAAAGAGACAGTAAGCGAGTGTCTACGACGACGAGGGCATACATACACGAAGAGAGAGCGAGAGAGAGTACCCCCACACCGATCAATACGAGAGGGGCCAGCCAGCCAGTCAGCCAGGTGGCAGCGGCGATCAACCTCAATGATCATCTTCTATTTAATAAGATCCTAAAGCATTTAATCGGTCACAAAAGAGAGAGAGAGAGAGTATTATTATGATTATCCCCACACCTGTTGTTTGTCTGGAGGGGGGGGGGCAAATTGCATTCATATGCTCTTGACCAAATTATTAGAATTATCACATCTTTTTTTCTTAAAAATTACTAAATGAGGCATAATCAAACGTTAAAATATGCATGCATGAAAAATCTGGTGTGACTGGTCGCATAGCACACAACTTTCTCTTACCTTCGGGAATCGAAAGTTGTGTTCTCTGCTTGTCACACCAGATGTTTTTGAGTCGAGATATATATTTAGTTTCCACCGATATATTAAAATTAGAAACCGACCGAATATTCGGTTACGGTTTCGGCCGTAGTTTCTGTCACTCACTAGTCAAAAAAAATGGACTTCTTTTTCTTTTACAAGTATAAAAAAAGATATGAGTATCTAGAAATATTTTTTTTTTTTTATAATATTTAATAAAGTTAGTGCCCGTGACCAAATCTTCAGAGAGAATTCATAAGCTTCTCGTGGATAGAGTTCGTTTTTTAATTCAATTGAAGTCCATTTTTTTCGACCAGTGAGTGTACTTGTGTTTTTTCTTTGATGACGTTTTTGTTCATAATTTCGTTAATAATTAACAGATTTTTATGAATGAATGATTTTTAGAAAGCCAAAGAACTATAGAATATCGTACATATATGTTTTTTGCATTCAGGGATATGTGAAATTGTATTAGGGGTGACCAAAGCAAATAAAATCTTGAAAATTTCGATTTTTCTAAACTTTTAGCCGTCTAAATGACCTCCGATTGGGATGAACCTTAAAATTTATATATATATAGCTAAGAGAAAGTAATATGCTCAGAATAAAGAGAGTTATTTTGAATCGAATACTCATGAAATGGGATAACTGCAAAGTTTCAAGAACATATTCAGACATGCATTTGCATCAACATCCGGGCTCTAGTGATGAATTGGAATTTTTTTTTTTTTTTTTTTTGACATTCTATACTATTTACACAAAAATATAAACTTTCTTTGCAAAGCATCTTCTCTCTTTTTTATTTTTTTTATATCAAGTTATATTTAGAGAGGACAGCCAGATCAAAGTGAGTGGTGAACAGGTACCGACCGGTGAGTTTATACCCTAAGGGCTCTCTCTCTCTCTCTATGTCCATTGGTTGGTTGACTTCGCCGAGATTTACATAGAGAGGGAATCCCTTTTATCTTTGGAGAACGAGACGACGACGATCGATCAAGAAAACTGAATAATAATTCTCTTAAGGGGGTTCAGGAGCGACGTCTAAAAAAACTAGACTATTCTAAGGAATTATATTCATAAGAGATTATTGGGACATCGAGCTATAATTTTTTTAATGACTTATTAAAAAATTATCGTAATTAATTTTTTTGTTATCAAGCAAATACAAAAAAACAATCTGTCCCAATAATCTTTAATTTTTTTTTAAATTTAAAAATGAATTTATTGTTATTATTAATCACATATTAATTAAGAAATTTTTAAAATAAGCTTAGATGATTTATTTAAAATTCAACTGTCAAATTAGTTCAGCATTCTTGCAATAGATGGCAGGCTAGTCTAACAGCCGATCCCCTAATAGCCTATATTTATATATTTTTATGCTTTTATAAAAGATACATAATATATAATAACATTTATAAAGTATTTATTGTTAAAAGATCAATGAAAATCAACCAAATGCATTAAATATTATTAGCTACCATTCTGACATCTCTTGGCAAATTTTTGAATTACTTGATTTTTTGGACATACTTTTAATGATACACTACGCCATCATAGCGGGAAAAACATGAGTAAACACTTCGCTCCCGTTCCCCCTTAAGAAAAACAATCACTCAGAATCTACTGAACCAAATTCCATGAGTGGAAGGGATAAAACGTATTGTTTTAAAATAAACGTCCCCACAATTGTAGGATATTAGTAAAGAGACCCTTTATAAATGCAAGCGATGTCAATTAAATGGAGAATGTCAACCGTGCGTCCAATTCAAAGATTTAGAAGTAGAAAAAAAGAAAAGGGCGGAGGGGGGGGGGATTATAAAGTTATTTCGAGAAATGCAAACAAGGCGGCTTAAAATCTACATACATATAAGAAAATTTAATATGAAATGTTTAATAACGAAATATAAACATTAATAAAGCAGAGTTATTTTAAAATAACTCATTTTGTCGGAGAACAGGAGTTGTCCGAGTTAAGGCATTTTATAGTTTGCTACGTCAATTCGCGATTTAAGACTAAATGTTTAAATGTGAAGCTTATAAGATGGCGTTGTGTGTCATAAAAAGCATGCCCAAAAAATCAAAAATTTGCCAAGAGATGTCAGAATGGTAGCTAATAATATTTAATGCATTTGATTGATTTTCATTGATCTTTTAACAATAAATACTTTATAAATGTTATTATATATTATGTATCTTTTATAAAAGCATAAAAATATATAAATATAGGCTATTAGGGGATCGGCTGTTAGACTAGCCTGCCATCTATTGCAAGAATGCTGAACTAATTTGACAGTTGATTTTTAAATAAATCATCTAAGCTTATTTTAAAAATTTCTTAATTAATATGTGATTAATAATAACAATAAATTCATTTTTAAATTTAAAAATAATTAAAGATTATTGGGACAGATTGTTTTTTTGTATTTGATTGATAACAAAAAAATTAATTACGATAATTTTTTAATAAGTCATTAAAAAAATTATAGCTTGATGTCCCAATAATCTCTTATGAATTTAATTCATTTAAAAAAAAAACCGCATTGAAAAATCCCTTATAATAGTCTAGTTTTTTTTTTTTTTTTTAAGCACGTTTAGACGTCGCTCCTGGACCCCCTTGAGGAGTGAAGGCGTGATTTAAAAACAATTTTCTTTCCTTCCTTGTTGACTTGTTGAATCTATATTCTTTGTTTAAACGACCTAAATACCTCATTTGCACCAATGACGTCACAAATCCCGAAATTATTGTAAATAAATAGAGTGAGAGAGATGAAGGCAAGTCGTTTTTTTTTTTTTTTTTGTAGTTTAGCCGGCTGGTCATTAATATTAATCGTGTCAGGTTTCGCGGCGACGGCGGATTCCTACTTCCGATGACGTCACAAGCCCCCCACCCCTCTCGTTTATATATATGGGGTCTATCGACCAATCGCTCGTTAAGAGAAACACGCCAACCAACTTATATACACCATCGTCGTCATTCCTTTAATTTTTTTACCCACCAACCGTCGAAATTGAACTTATTGTTACCTATCATTGGGTTAATAATTTAATTACCAAAAATAATAAATGATATTTGACTTAAGTATTTTTTCCCACATAATAATATAGATCTGGCAACATCGCATTTAACAGCTGTTTAGTGAAAGCGTGAAACGCGATTTATTTTATTAAACTGGTCTGAGTCACGTGACTTACATATTTTTAATTTGCAATTTTTTTTTTTGCCTTTCTTGTTAAAATATTTTTACAAAAACTTCGTCAGAAAATTTTGATTTTATTTTTAACGTATTCTATGGAAGGTTTTTTTTTTTATTTGTCTCTTGGCCTAGTTTGGGTCATGAGAATAAAACGATAAAAAAATTTGTAAATATTATAAAAATACAATAAACATTAATATACAACATTTTTACAAATAATTATATATATTCAAGAAACAGAATTCGAGAATTGAAAAATTTATATATGTAGGTAAAATGTTACAAAAGATTGATGTGTAGCAGAAATACAAATAAATAAAAATGATAGAAAAACAGAGTACAGTGAGGGACAATATCAAGTCCCATCCGTGTTTTCTAATTGTGATTATTTAATTGTTTTTATAAAAGAAAATCTTTATTGGAAATTTTCTAGGTTTGAACGATGAAAGTTTCCATTAAAAAATATATATAATATTTTAATAAAAAACAATGAAATAATCACAAGAAGAAAACGCATGGGTGGGATTTAATATTGTCCCTCACTGTACATAAAATTAAAGCAATGACTAGGCAATTGTAGAGTTAATTGATAAAAATAGAAGTTTTTTTTTATCTTTATCAAAAGTTACTACATAATTCGATTTCGTCAACATTCCCCATAGGCTACATGTTAAATTTCAATTTTTTAATAATTAATTGCACGATAACCCTTCGTCAGATCTGCTTCAAAAAATTATTTTATACGTATGTGATAGTGATTAATAACATATTAAAAAATTAGCTTTTAATCTTATATAAGTGCCTTAAATTTGAACATTTAGCATAACACCAGAGCATAATAAAGTAACTATGAAAAGAAAAAAATTAATAGCTGAGTGATAATAAACAGGAACAGGTAGATATAGGCAGCCAGCAAAGAATAAAAACTTTATTTAATATAATAATATAGATCTGGCAACATCGCATTTAACAGCTGTTGAGTGAAAGCGTGAAACTGCTAGATGACGAGGGGGGGAAAAGACTGGAAGAAGGTAAAACGAAACAGAGAGTCAACGAAAGACCTGGGCACGGGAAATCCTGAAGGGACCGAACAAGCAAATAATCAAGTTGTGCAGGATCCTTTGATGGTGCAAAGGACGCCAAATAAAAAGAAGAAAAAATACTAATATATTCAATTATGTAGATATATTTATATATATAAATATTTCTTAGACTTTATAAAAAAAAAAATAGTGTTATGTAATCACCCTAAACTCCAAATAGGAGAGGGGAAACTCGAAAATAAATAAATAAATAATATAGATTTGGCAACATCGCATACAGCTGTTGAGTGAAAGCGTGAAACGCGATTTATTTTATGCGGCTTGTCTGAGTCACGTGACTTGCATATTCAATCGCTTGTTAAGAGCGTATCGTCGACTTTTCAGGAACGCATCGCTCCCATCTTCAGGACGATAAATTGTTAATGTTGTTTATATTGATACATGTAGGTCATACAAAATTATAATACAAATTTGCATATACCATTAAATGTATGTTTAATTGTCTATGAGAATTGTAGTAGGGGCCTGGGCTTATTGTTGAATGGGCCCGAAACACCAACACTGACCAAGATACAAATTGATTTTATAATTTTGTATGACCTACATGTATCAATATAAACAACAATTTATCGTCCTGAAGATGGGAGCCATGCGTTACCGAAACGTCGATGATATTTCAATAAAATTTATATTCTTTGCTGGCCTGTTCCGGAATTAATCCTTAGTGGCTTCGACTTATTATTAATTTTTTTTATTTATTTGAATTGTGTTGTTGTTGTTGTTGTTGTTGAATTAAGAAGGAACCGTTTTAATTGAAAACTTTCACTTAAAATTCATTCAAATTGAATATGTATTAATAGTTAGTTAGCCCACCTAGCCTCTCTTGTTTGTTTATTCAACACACACACACACACATAGATAGAGAGTTGAATTCAAAGCTAACAGCTGACTATACATTTAATTTAGGGCTTATTATCTTCTGTTCACCTCTACTTTGTTGCAAATTTAAACTTTGTGATTGAAGAGATAGCACAACAACAACAACTCATTTATTTATTAATTAAAAACAAAATAAATAAATTCTTCAAAAACCATTTTGTACTTTAATATCTCAGAAATTAAGATTGATAAAGCATGAAATTCTCTTTATTTCAAAAATAAATAAAAAATGAATTATTTAAAAAATTAACGTTAATTTAGACTTTCTCTAACCTCTATATATGTTAATATATATAGAGAGAGAAGTAAAGTCAAAAATTCGATGCCGAGATTTTGATGGAAATACACGTTTTGAGGTCCCCTTTTTTTCGCGACATTGTCTGTCTGTCTATCTGTGAACGAAATATCTCAAGAACGAAAAGAGCTAGGAGGTTGAAATTTTATATTTAAGTTAGGCACCCCCATGGGACGTGACACGAAGCTTTTGAACAAAATCGGCCAAAGAGTACTAGTACTTTACTGATGTCACTTTTTCAGTTTTTTTCGATTTTCTCAAAATTTGCTCCAACGAGTTTTGATTAAAATTCAAAAATCAATTATTTTTTACATTCTCTTTAAAATGTATATTCTCATTTTGTGATTGAAATCTTCTGAAGACCACTTTACTCTTGTACTCCATAGAAAATATAAGAGAAATGGATGCCATGTTAACAAAATATAAATATTTATATTCATACTTATAAATTTTACATCTTTAATATATCGGCGGATACTAAATACATGTCGACAAAAAAAAAAAAAAAACGACCGAGCTCCGGCTCGGTCAACCCAGAATTTTATAATGGATTTAATACGAAATAAAAATTGTTTACAATCTTATCAATATTATTTATGAGATACAATTTTAGTGGATCAATCCTTTAGTTTAATTCATGCAATGGAGTAGCCGTGCAGTTAGGCAACCGATTGACCGATTTGTATATTGGAATGCATAACTTTCAGGCTGAAAGATTAATTGAATATTATTTAATAGATGATTAAATTTTATAAATTTCTTTGTTTTCAAAACCAAACTCTCGTTAAAATTCTCTATACCTATATTGAAAAAAAGAAGCCCCATAAAAATTCGTCAAATAGTTTCAAAATTAATGCGTTATAAAGGAAAAATTAAAATTAAATCTCACAATTATTATTCTATAATTAATCATATAAATATTGAATTTAAATTTCAAAACAAAAATAAATATTTGGTGTGACTGGTCGCACAAAACACAATTTTCTCTTACCTTCGGTAATCGAAAGTTGTGTTCTGTGCTTGTCACACCAGATTTTTTGTGTCAACATATATTTAGTTCCCGATAGTACGGAACATTTAAAAGCATGGTGTAAAATTTATAAGTATGAGTATAAATATTTATATTTTGTTACCATGGCAACCATTTCTCCTATCTTCCCTATGAAATACAAGAGTAAAGTGGTCTTCAGAAGATTTCAATCACAAAATGAGAATATACATTTTCAAGAGCATCTAAAAAATAATTGATTTTTGAATTTTAATCAAAATCGTTGGAGCGAATTTTGAGAAAATCGAAAAAAAAAACTGAAAAAATACATCAGTAAAGTACTAGTACTCTTTGCCCGATTTTAATTAAAAGCTTATTTTCACGCCTCAGGGGGGTGCCTAAGTTAAATATAAAATTTCAACTTCGTAGTTCAATTTCTTCATGCTTAAAATTGAACACACCCACCCACTCACACACACACAGACAGACCATGTCGCGAAAACCAGTTTTTTGGATTCATGGGACCTTAAAACGTGAAGATCCATCAAAATCTCGACATCGAATTTTTGACATGAATCCAATACTTTTTCTTTCCATATATATATATTACATATATAGAGGTAAGAGAAAGTAAAAATTATTTTTATACAATAAAACACAAAGTTAATTTCCACAATTTCATTTATAGCTACTCATTACTATGATAATTACGTGGGTGTTTTCATCTTCACTTGGAAAACCTGCTCCACGGTATTTCCAAGCAAGTAAATAAATAACATCAAAGTTTAGGGGGGTTTTACCTCACAGCTTTCAGATTAACAGGATAATCAAAATGATGAATTCTCAATACAAAAAAAATTGAAAAATTTTATATTTATATGATTAATTATAGAATAATAATTGTGAGATTTAATTTCAACTTTTCCCTTTAGTATGCAATAACTCCTAAACTATTCGACGGATTTTTATGGGGCTTTTTTCAACCTGTAGAATAATTTATAAATTTTAGTGTTCTGCTAGAGATCGACGGTTCGCATTCAAAAAAAAAAAAAAAAAAAAAAAACTTGAATCGATGAAATAAATATCTAAATGTCATTTTTTTAAAATAATTTTGTTTTAATTTAATAGAAATGCAAAGATAATGGAATAAGTGTTGGGGATGATTATAACGCAAGAAGAGCGAGGGTGGGAGAGGGAGCAATTAGATTAATTAAATATTGAAGGGCGGCCTCGTTCTAAACCAAACGATAAACAAGAGAGGAAACTTCACTGTATGTCCTGTCCTATAATAATATATAATTTCAACTTTTGATCACCTCTAAAAGCCAAGGGGAGTGAAAAAAATTTATTATTTTAAAAGAAAAGAATGACACAAATAGAAGAGTCTAAGGAGGTGAAGGGAATCTGTCCGCAGGCGGCGGTATATTTCTTTAATATCCCCTGGACCAAATAATGGTGAGGATGGAATGTAAACTTTAATCCCTTATAGTAAAAAAAAGCTACCGAGAAAAGATGAATTTTCTTTGGCTGGAGATTACCTATATTGTATATATAGGAAGGGGGCGATTAGCACCCGAAACGTCGACAAGCACTTTGAAATAAAATAGGGTTTTATTTCCCGTCCTAGCTGCCTTATTTATACAAAACGCAATTTATAGCTGTGATTCATAAGAGTGTAGAAAGAGAGATTTTTTTCTTTATTTATTTAATCCGCACATCTGACGTTTCGGTTCTGTGTTTGAACCATCTTCAGAGCTGGCGAAAAGTGAGATGAGAATAAAATCCACTAGGACACTTTCATAATTACTTTTCGCAAGCTCTGAAGAAGGTTCAAACACGGAGCCGAAACGTCAGCCGTGTGGATTAAATGAATAAAGAAAAAAAAACTCATTTTCTTACCCTCTTATGAATATAATATTTATAAATATTAATTTAAACAAATAAAAACTAAAATCATATGTGAAATTTATGTATAATAATTAAAATAAAATAAAATAAAAAAATCCGTCAAGTAGTTTAAGAGAATTAAAAATAATTAATATTAATTATTTTTCAATTATTAATTTTTAATACTCATTATTGTTTTTTTTTTTAATTTTATTTTAATTAATTAATTAATCTTAATTATTTTTCTTTAATATTTAAAAGAGTAATTATTTTAATTTTTATCAATTTCCAAAATGGCCTATGTATTTATCAAGTTAATATTTCAAGAATGAATATATAGGTTGCAATTAGGCAGTGATAACTAATTTAATGTGTGGCTTATCTCTATAATGATAATTTGATAGGTAATATAAGTGCAAAAGGGCCTGATGTTAATGGCAACAGCAGCAAAGAGAGAGGGAGAGAAGGAGATAATGTCCTTGGACAGTCGATAGCTTCATCAATAGCTCCTCTTATTGGAACTAATGACTCGCATCTCTCCCTCTACCTCGTTTATAAGTGTCTGATCAAGTATGTGGACAAAAATAAAAATTTCAAACGAATTTTTTTCTTTATAAATTCTAAATCTAGACATTCTCCCGATTAAAATGATATATCACACTTGTATATTGCTTAAAAAAAAAAATTATTTTAAATTGCACTTGGAGCAGTTAAGAAATTTAAATTTAAATAAACCAATTAAAATTTATTTATTTTATTTATTTAATTATTTTATTTAAAAATAAAAATAAATGTGAGATTTTATTAATAATTAATTATTTTTATTTTTCTTAAATTATTTAAATAAAAAATAATTTAATTAAGGATCTCTCTTAAATCTCGCAAAATTAATTAAAAGTCAAATAATAGATATTTTTTTTGATTTCCTTGCTCCAAGTGTAACATAAAATAATATATTTAACAAAGATACATGTGTGACATATCATTTTACTCGGGAGAACGTCACGATTCAGATTATATACAAATCTGGTGTGACTGGTCGCACAGCACACAACTTTCTGTTGTGTTCTCTGCTTAGATGTTTTGTGTCGAGATATGTTTAGTTTCCGCGAGAAGCGAATTCTTTGATTCAGAGAACAAAAAGCGAGACTTTTATCAAATCTAGAGTTTTCTGTAAACAACACAGATCATTTTGTGTTAATATTTTATAAAAATATAATTCTTTGAATTTATAAAATATGTATAAATTCATTTGCAAATCCATTTTTTATTTTGTTTTTAATGTACTGAACAAATTCAAAGAATTTTGATTTATTAAACAAAAAATAAATAAATGTATTATCAGATTTTCTGTTTATCTAATTGACATTTGAAATAATGTCAATAACGAGTGATATAATAATAATATCAACCTTTAGGAATGCTTTTTGTAATTGAAGTTTTTTTTTTTTTATTTTATTTGAGGGAAAATCTTTAAATTACGGCATAAACTCTGAATATCCTACACAAAAAAAAAAAAAAAAAAACACCCGTTTAATTGCCCCTGGTGCACCGTGCACGCACCAACCCCTTAACCGGCATCTACCGGTAGCTCGAGAGCCATCAACCCGGGTCCAACGTTTGGGAGCGAGAGGCCTCAAACCAGTTAATGAGAGATGGATCAAATCGAGGTATTTAAATGCAATTGTTTACGAATTAAGAATTTTTACAGTTGATTTGTTTGTGGATTAAGTTATTTAAAAAATAATAAAAATAATAATTTAAAAAAATATACGTAAAAATATACAAATAAAGAAATCAGGCCTTGTAAACAAATTATGGTTTAATTTAATTTTTTAATAAATCTTTAAAACTTATAACCTAGTATTTTTAATTTAATTTTTTTTTTTATATATTTTGATATAGTCTATTCATACTTTTAATTTAGTTGTTAAATAACTTCTGATAATGACGAAATTTGAGTCTCCAGATATTAATTTTTAATAAATCTTATAACTTATTATTAATTTATTTATTATTACAATTTATTGAGGACATTGATCCCATCAAATGGATTCCGAATTTTCTTACAAGCTATTGAACATTTATTTAGACAATTAGAATTAAAAAAACTAAAAAAAAAATCTTATAACTTAGTCTTTTTAATCATTGTTTGTTTGTTTTTTTTTCAATTTCCATATAATGCGACCAACTTTTACTTTTGTTGTTAAATCCCATCAGATAAGTATTAAAAATGTTAAAAAAAAAAAAAAACCTTTAAAACTTAGAATCTAGTGTTTTAATTTTTTTTTTTTTTTAATATTCATGGATAAATTTTACGTATTAACATCAGTTTAGAACAATAGGACCCGCGAAAAAAAAAACTGCTTATTTTAGGAATCAGAACCTTCGATGGATCTATCAATACAATTCTATATTCTTTGTCCAATTATAAATCGACTTGTTTTTTTTTTCAAATAAACTCGCTTAACTAGTTTCATTTATCACGCTAACGGCATATGTATTAATTAAAATAGATAAAAAAAAACAACAAAACTTACTAGAAATAGAAATTCCATAGATCCCGTTCACACAGGTAAAAAAACAAATCGACTATTCTTTGTAATATACAAAAAACACTTGTTGAAAAAAAAAAATAAAAAGAAAAACGAAAAAAAGAAGAAGTAGAGGTTTCGATAAGCAGACTTGAACTGCCTGCCTGGCTGGCTGGCTGGCTGGCTGGCTGGCTGGCGTTATCTACTCAGCCAACTGATCAGGCAAATAGCTGGCAGCTAGCAGCTAACGCTTAGCTCACTCACTTGCCGAAACAGAAATCGTATTCTCAGATAACAGATTAATCTATTCGTATTAAACTAATATCTACATATTAAACATATAACAATTTATATATATATATATATCACTAGCTGCACTGTCAAAATAAAAAAAAAATCTGGTGTGACTGGTCCACCCTTCGGTAAGAGAAAGTTGTGCACCGTGCTGTTCACACCAGATTTTTCGTGTCGAGATATATTTAGTTGCTTTTACAATCTAGTTCCAAACTTGACCACCCGAATCATAGATGGTACTGAGCTACGAATGTACTTCCACTCTCCACACCACACCCCATCAGTAAAGTGTACTTCAAAAGATTTTCACGAAAAATTTCACTGATATACTTTTTAAAGAGCATCTAAAAAATAGTTCATTTATGAATTTTAAACAAAATCATTGGAACAAATTATGAGAAAATCGAAACAAACTGAAAAAGTACATCAGTAAAGTACCAGTACTTTTTAACCGATTTTATTTAAAAGCTTATTTTCGCGCTGCGAAGGGGTGTTTGACTTATATATAAAATTTCAGCCTCATAGTTCAATTCCTTCATGCTTAAAATTGAACACAAACAGACCATGTTGCGAAAACCACTTTTTTGGATTCAGGGGACATCATAACTTGTATATCCATCAAAATCTCGACATCGAATTTTTGACATGAATCCAATACTTTCTTTCTCTATATATTAGCATATATAGGGGTAAGGGAAAGTAAAAAGACTAAAAAGTTTAAAATAAAAATATAATTAAAAAAAAAATGCTTTTATTTAAATTGAACTAAAAGAGTGAAATAATTTAATTGTTCTTGTTAAAATTGTTGAATATTTATGACTTAAAATAAAAGCGTGGGGCGCTTCGAAGTGATTCCGAGGCTCGCGCCCCACGCTTTTATTTTAAGTCATAAATATTCAAAAAATTTTAACAAGAACAATTAAATTATTTCGCTCTTTTTAGTTCAATTTAAATAAAAGCATTTTAATTTTTAAAGTTTTTTTTTTTTATTTTAAACTGGTAACCGTTGGCTCTAGTTGAAACATTATGCAATAATAGGAGAATTAAATTCACAAGGTTTTCTGTTTCAATAATATATTAATTAGATATTAACACTTTATACGTATTTCGACACCATATGTGTCATCTTTAGAAGCGAAAGTTTTTTTTTTATATTTAATTTAAATTTTTGTTAAAAAATTTTAATTTTTATAAATGATGCCTTTATTAAGTTGCTTATTTCACAAAACATTCCCTCAGATAGCTAATTATATGTAAACAAAAAAAAAAACTCATTTATGTAACTCGAAGGTTAAGCGTGTTCTTGTTTACTAAATCGATGATTTCTTATCTGTTGGATAAGTTTGCTAGTTGACTAGAAATGAAGCAGCCGGTCCTAAAATACATTAGATTCTTATCAAAAGAAGAATTTTTTGGCGGTTAATGTAGAGATAGGCTTACTATAAATTCTTTACGTAGCAAGTAGTGAAAAGTACTTAATAATGCTGATATACAAAGAATTTAATCCATTCAAACAGATAATAAAATGCCTAATCGCCCAAAGATTAAGAAAATTGATGATACATATCGTCAATTGAGATTATTTAATTAATTAAAAATACATACATGATCAAAATGGATCAATCGGATTTCTCTTTGATATTCAAAATACATCGATTAAGGAGAATTCAAAAAAAAATAGGAAGGAGATTTAATTAAAAGATGAAATAATAATTAAATTTTTCTAAAATCTAGTCGAAAATCAAACCATGAAAAAAAAAATCATTGTGTGGTTTTATGAAATCACGATGCAAGTGAAACTTTTTTTTCGGATCGTAGCTATTTAAGTGGAAAAATTATTCGATTTAGGGTATTAACGCGTTTTTAATCTTAACTTATAATAAACTAGCGGTTTCGCCAACCCTACTCCGCTAGGCACTAGCGGGCGACGCACAGTGGGGCAGAATCAAAAAAAACTGGCAGAAATTAAAAAAACGTTATTTTTTTAATTTTAATCTTTAGGTTTATATAGTTTGAGTATAAAACAATTAAAAATACAAAAAACAAATAGATATTTTGATCGTACTAGCTGCGTCGTCCGCCAAAAGAGGCCAAAGTTCGACTGAAATTTGAAGATTAAAATTTTTTTTTTAATTTTTATTAGTAAAAGGATTTGAAAGGGCCGTAAATACATAAAAATAAACAAAATGTATTTAGAAATATATTTTCTTTATTGAATTTCATTTTTTTATAAATTAAAGAACAACCTTTTTTTGACAAAAATTGAAATATCTCAAAATGGCGCAAAAAGGCGCAAGTTTTTTTATTCTTGGCCCTTAAAATAGAATAAATTCTGGTTATTGTGGTATATAGATCAATGGTCAACTCCGTGCAACCATCAACTTTAATTTTGTTTGAAATTTTGGTATATGATAAAAATCGACTTTTTTTGGAAATCACTCATCTAAGAGATGCCCCACTGTGCGACGTCTAGGAATATGACTAATAGTTGTCCAGTTCTGAGGTCTGGAATACCATTTTTCAATTATTTACACGCAAGAGAAGCGTCATTTTACATTTTATTAAAATCAAGTGAGAGATTTGTGAACCTCTGATAAGAGAAGTTCCCTACCCCTAATTTGATATAATGATAGCCTAAAACCAGCCTCGAAAAATTTTCTACCCATTAAAAAAAAAAATCATGAAATTTGGCCCGGAGTCTGTGCGAAGAAACCTGGTGTGAGTCGTTGGTGACGTCACGCGACATGCTGATAAATGCACGAAAAAATGTAATAAAAGTTTCACTTTAAAAAATTTCTATGAAAATTAGTCAAGTAATTTCAGAGTTCATGAGTCAAAAAAAAAAAAAAAATATTATTATTCGTTCATCTAATTTTTTTTTTTTTTTTTTAATTTCTTAGCACATACATAAATACATAAATAAAAAAAAACATGGTACAAAGTGCTGTCAGATAAATGCCCCAAGTTGTCTCGATTTATTGATGAAATAAAAAATAAATAAATAAGTTCACCGGTTTCTAAGTAAACATGTTCCAGATGCTCTAAAATCAACAAAAGTGAAAAATTTTCCAACACAAAAAAAAAATCTCCCATAAAAATTAGTCAACTAATTTGAAATTCTTAAAAATTAAAATCCCACAAATATTATTCTATAATTCATTAAATATATTAAATGTTAGTTATTCAATTTAAAATAAATATTTTATGATAATTATATGTAATAAAAGTGTGATCAATTATAAAATTAAATTTTTAAATTTTAAGAATAAAAACAGATAAAATGGCAAAACTTTCCTGTTCTTAGGGTTTATCCGCGTATAAATAAAATAATTTCTACGTTTAATTTATTTTTATAAAATCAAAGGTTAATCTAAGAATATATAATTAAATAGAGTTATGAGTCACAAATTTTTAAAACACTGTGTGTTTTTTTTCTATGAAAGCGGATTAACAAGATAGTAGTTATTTAGATTAGACTGATAATCGTTGGCTCTATTTGAAACAGTAAATAAAAAATCTGGTGTGACTGGCGCACAGCACACAACTTTCTCTTACCTTCGGTAATCGAAAGTTGTGTTCTGTGCTTGTCACACCAGATTTTTTGTGTCGACATATATTTAGTTCCCGACAGTACGGAACATTTGAATTCATATGTAAAATTTATAAGTATGGGAAAATATTTATATTTTGTTACCATGGCAACCATTTCTCCTATCTTTCCTATGAAATACAAGAGTAAAGTGGTCTTCAGAAGATTTCAATCGCAAAATGAGAATATACATTTTAAAGAGCATCTAAAAAATAATTGATTTTTGAATTTAAAAAAAAATCGTTGGAGCAAATTTTGAGAAAATCGAAAAAAACTGAAAAAGTACATCAGTAAAGTACTAGTAATCTTTGGCCGATTTTGATTAAAAGCTTATTTTTCCGGTCCCGGGGGGTGTTTATCTTAAATATAAAATTTCAGCCTCATAGCTCAATTCCTTCATGCTTAAAATTGAACACACACCCACCCACACACACACACACCCACCCACCCACACACAGACAGACCATGTCGCGAAAACCACTTTTTTGGATTCAGGGGACCTCAAAACGTGTATATCCATCAAAATCTCGACATCGAATTTTTGACATGAATCCAATACTTTCTCTCTATATATATATTACATATATACATAGGTAAGAGAAAGTAAAAATATTATTGATAAATTAATAAATAAGCAAAAGACTTGGGGATTCATTAGTAAATTACACACTTGATATCTATGAGAAAAATTGAAACATATCACCAAGTGTTTTACTTAATCTTTAGTAGGCAATCAATTCATTCTAAAATGGAAGGACAATTTTCAAAAAAAGGAGATTTCCTATTCTCAAATTATCACCACCGAAAAATTTTAATAAAAAAAATCTGGTGTGACTGGCGCACAGCACACAACTTTCTCTTACCTTCGGTAATCGAAAGTTGTGTACTGTGCTTGTCTCACCAGATTTTTTGTGTCGACATGTATTTAGTTTCCGACAGTAGGGTACATTCGATTTTCAAGATGTAAAATTTATAAGTATGGCAAAATATTTATATGTTGTTACCATGGCAACCATTTCTCCTATCTTTTCTATGGAGTACAAGAGTAAAGTGGCCTTCAGAAGATTTCAATCATAAAATGAGAATATACATTTTAAAGAGCATCTAAAAAATAATTGATTTTTGAATTTAAAAAAAAATCGTTGGAGCGAATTTTGAGAAAATCGAAAAAAACTGAAAAAGTGCATCAGTAAAGTACTAGTACTCTTTGGTCGATTTTGTTCAAAAGCTTCGTGTCACGTCCCATGGGGGTGCCTAACTTAAATATACAATTTCAACCTCCTAGCTCTTTTCGTTCTTGAGATATTTTGTTCACAGTCACACAGACAGACACACACAGACAGACCATGTCGCGAAAACCACTTTTTTGGATTCAGGAGACCTCAAAACGTGTATATCCATCAAAATCTCGACATCGAATTTTTGACATGAATCCAATACTTTCTCTCTCTATATATATTAACATATATATAGAGGTATGAGAAAGTAAAAAAAAACCCATAAAAATCCGTCATTTGATTTCTAAATTCATGAGATTTAAAAATTAAAATAATTAAATGTCACAATTGTTATTCTATAATTAATCATTTATATTAAATTTGATTTATACAATTTTAATTAAGTTAAATATATTTTTTTCTGTTGGTGAGAAATAAATAAATTTTTGGATTTTACTTCGCTACCCATAAATTCGTTACAAATTTGACCCCTTTTATAGGGTTGTTTTTAAATTCTCATATTAATATGACGACATAAAATTTAATTTGATAAAAATAATAGATAGGATATAGACCAGGCGCTGGAGGTAGTTGAGTATGCAAAATTTGAGGACCGAATTCTGACAATGGATTTGGGCTAAGAATAGCTCCCAGAATAAGGATCCGGATCTTGCCGGGCCAATTTTTGGTCCAATTTTTTTTTTTACCCCCACCCCTCTTATTTCCATAGGAAATCAATGGAATGCATGCTAAGATGATGTGAAGATTTGCAATTATGGTCAAATTCGAGTACTTAAAACCTCAAACAATGAAAAAACTGTCTTGTCAGCAACTGAGGGGATCCTCTAGAGTCCCCTGAGAAGTACTATCTTGCCACCAGTTGTGGTGGTCCCCTCTAACCCCTTCATCTCTTTTCTCTCTCTTTGTTATAAATTTAAATATACGGCTTTAACATCATGCCAAATTGTGGGGACCGGCAATTATGTTCATAATCCACTAGCTGGTATCCCAATCAATGAAAAATACTATCTTGCCGCCAGCTGCGGTGGTCCCCTCTAACCCCTTCACCTCTTTTATCTCTCTCTTTGTTATAAATTTAAATATACGGCTTTAACATCATGCCAAATTGTGGGGACCGGCAATTATGTTCATAATCCACTAGCTGGTATCCCAATCAATGAAAAATACTATCTTGCCGCCAGCTGCGGTGGTCCCCTTTAACCCCTTCACCTCTTTTATCTCTCTCTTTGTTATAAATTTAAATATACGGCCTTAACATCATGCCAAATTGTGGGGACCGGCAATTATGCTCATAATCCACTACCTGGTGCTCCAATCAATGAAAAATACTATCTTGCCACCAGTTGTGGTGGTCCCCTCTAACCTCTTCACCTCTTTTATCTCCCTTTATTATAAATACACCAGGTAGTAGATTATGAGCATAATTGCCGGTCCCCACAATTTGGCATGGTTTTAAGACAGTACATCTAAATGTATAATAAAGGGAGAGAAAAGAGGTGAAGGGGTTACAGGGGACCACCGCAGTTGGCGGCAAGATAGTATTTTTCATTGATTGGGATACCAGCTAGTGGATTATGAACATAATTGCCGGTCCCCACAATTTGGCATGATGTTAAAGCCGTATATTTAAATTTATAACAAAGAGAGAGAAAAGAGATGAAGGGGTTAGAGGGGACCACCACAACTGGTGGCAAGATAGTACTTCTCAGGGGACTCTAGAGGATCCCCTCAGTTGCTGACAAGACAGTTTTTTCATTGTTTGAGGTTTTAAGTACTCGAATTTGACCATAATTGCAAATCTTCACATCATCTTAGCATGCACTCCATTGATTTCCTATGGGGTGGGGGTAAAAAAAATTGGACCAAAAATTGGCCCGGCAAGATCCGGATCCTTATTCTGGGAGCTATTCTTAGCCCAAATCCATTGTCAGAATTCGGTCCTCAAATTTTGCATACTCAACTACCTCCAGCGCCCGCTCTAATATTATTATTATTATTATTATTTGAGTTAATTTAAATTCATTTTTGTCGCGAACGAGTCATAAATACTAAAATGCATAATAGAGATGAGTTTTTTTTTTACCCCACCCCCTCTTATTTCCATAGGAAATCAATGGAATGCATACTAAGATGATGTGAAGATTTGCAATTATGGTCAAATTCGAGTACTTAAAACCTCAAACAATGAAAAAACTGTCTTGTCAGCAACTGAGGGGATCCTCTAGAGTCCCCTGAGAAGTACTATCTTGCCACCAGTTGTGGTGGTCCCCTCTAACCCCTTCATCTCTTTTCTCTCTCTTTGTTATAAATTTAAATATCGGCTTTAACACCATGCCAAATTGTGGGGACCGGCAATTATGTTCATAATCCACTACCTGGTATCCCAATCAATGAAAAATACTATCTTGCCGCCAGCTGCGGTGGTCCCCTCAACCCTTCACCTCTTTTATCTCTCTCTTTGTTATAAATTTATATTCAGCTTTAACATCATGCCAAATTGTGGGGACCGGCAATTATGTTCATAATCCACTAGCTGGTATCCCAATCAATGAAAAATACTATCTTGCCGCCAGCTGCGGTGGTCCCCTCTAACCCCTTCACCTCTTTATCTCTCTCTTTGTTATAAATTTAAATATACGGCTTTAACACCATGCCAAATTGTAGGGGACCGGCAATTATGTTCATAATCCACTACCTGGTATCCCAATCAATGAAAAAATACTATCTTGCCGCCAACTGCGGTGGTCCCCTTTAACCCCTTCACGTCTTTTCTCTCTCTCTTTGTTATAAATTTAAATATACGGCTTAACATCATGCCAAATTGTGGGGACCGGCAATTATGCTCATAATCCACTACCTGGTGCTCCAATCAATGAAAAATACTATCTTGCCACCAGTTGTGGTGGTCCCCTCTAACCTCTTCACCTCTTTTATCTCCTTTATTATAAATACACCAGGTAGTAGATTATGAGCATAATTTGCCGGTCCCCACAATTTGGCATGGTGTTAAAGCCGTATATTTAAATTTATAACAAAGAGAGAGATAAAAAGGTGAAGGGGTTAGAAGGGACCACCGCAGCTGGCGGCAAGATAGTATTTTTCATTGATTGGGATACCAGCTAGGTGGATTATGGACATAATTGCCGGTCCCCACAATTTGGCATGGTGTTAAAGCCGTATATTTAAATTTATAACAAAGAGAGAAAAGAGATGAGAGGGGTTAGAGGGACCACCACAACTGGTGGCAAGATAGTACTTCTCAGGGACTCTAGAGGATCCCCTCAGTTGCTGACAAGACAGTTTTTTCATTGTTTGAGGTTTTAAGTACTCGAATTTGACCATAATTGCAAATCTTCACATCATCTTAGCATGCACTCCATTGATTTCCTATGGGGTGGGGGTAAAAAAAAATTGGACCAAAAATTGGCCCGGCAAGATCCGGATCCTTATTCTGGG